>JAJOOS010008282.1:0-19396 GCA_029582725.1 Solanum chiquidenum | reverse complement strand
AAATTTTGTTCAGTTTGTTCTTTCTTTTTTCGGGTCAATAAGATTGTGAACTAGTAATTTCAATTACGTCCCACATTAATTATTCTTTGCGCAGTGCCCCGTTGTTGTAGCTAGAATAAGATATTACATGGAAGGGAAGTAGAAAAATCAAGAATTGATGTGCTTCTTGAATGCAAGATAGGACCGTCTTAAACTCAGCGTCTGTTCAAAACAAGAAAATGGGTATTCGATAAACCTACATATTTGATTAAATCATGACAGCTAAACACAGAAGTAATCTGTTTCTTTGTGCAGTGCCCCATAGTTGTACCTAGACTATGATATTACATGGAAGGTAAGTGCAAAAATCAAGAATTGATGTGCTTCTTGAATGCAAGATAGGACTATCTTGGACTCAGCGTCTGTTTGAAACAAGAAAATGGGTATTCGATAAACCTACATATTTTTAATTAAACCACAACAACTAAACAAAAGTGATGTAGAAGCTTAGCAGTAAAAGGGTTTACCTGGAAGTTCCAGAAGTGAGAGCCAATAAAGTTGGCGTAATTACCAACTTGAAGAGTTACGATTTCCCTCATATCTCAATGGAACAATGAATCTTTAACGATGTTACAAACAAAAAAAAAAGGCCCAAGAAATCGGCAGACGATATATGTAGGAAGAGAGGGAAAAGGCCGCCTTATATTTTTTTCCGAAGTTGTTTGGAAAACTCCAGTGGCGAGTATTAATACTGTATGTAAAACGAGAAATGGTCAGAAATACCCCCAACATATATTTAAAATATAATTTATTTATTTATTAGCGGCATTTGATTATCCTAATTAATTTTCTCAATGCACTAATTATAAGAATCGGCTATTTGATAATTACATTGAAGCTCGATTAATTTGAATTTGAATAGTGAATTGTACCATATCTATGGCTCAAAACTGAAACATTTAGTCAAGGGAGAAGTAACTTCATCTATTGCACTACACTTTAAGTCTTCTTCTCTTCTCTTACTCCCTCCGTTTCTATTTATATGTCATCATTTTAAATTTCACGTTCCTTAAGAAACTAAGTAACTTTATATCTTTATTTAGTGTTCTCTTGAAATTAAATTTTCAATAAATGAACATAAATTAATTTATTTTGATTAATTAAATTGACCAATGAACATGAATTAATCATTTAGTTTTCCGATATTGGTTTGATTCATATTTTTAAGACTAATAACTCTCAAGAGTAAAATAGGAAAATAGTGTTATTTATATATTGATTTGTAAAATGACAAGTATTAAGAATCATTTATTTTTAATAAGAACGAATGGACTATATATAAATAGGAACAGAGAGAGTATTTACTTTCTTCATATGTCATTTGGAGATAATTCTATATTTAAAAAACTGACCTTTAATGTTTATATTTTTGTTTTATGTCATGCTGGAATATTTCACTGCGATAGAATACAATAATATATTCAATGTAATTTTATAAGTGAAATATAATGTGTCGTAATAAAATGCACATGTTTATGATCTATAATCCTTTTAGTAAACAAATCATAACTTATTAATATATGATATTTTTAGAAAATGGTTTCTACAAGGCCATACTAATATTCTTTTTAACTAAATAAATGTGTCTTTATTCATAAGATTATAGAAAAAATATTGATATAAGATAAATACTTTTTTTATATTGGATTTTTTGAGAGGCAACAAAATAATATTTGAAGGTTGATAATTAAAGTATTTAAGTTGAATAATAATATCTTATATGTCTCCGACCAATTAAAATTTCAGAAAAGTAATTAGTTTTTTCCCCTTCTTGTAGGAGCATTTAAAAACAAACAAAATTATAACTTGTTTACTCTTAATAAATTCAGATAGATAAATAGGATCTGTAAAGCATATTTTTTAAACCAAAATCTAAATGATGAGAAGGATTGGTAGGATTCAGGCAAAGGGCTCATCATTTTGGCATATTGTGATTGCTTCACCTTTTATCTAGCCACTTGTCCTTCCTACTCGATTTTAATTTTTATATTTTGATGCTCTTTAGTCTAAATTTTAAATTGATTATTATAGCTAACGAGAGCACCCATAATCTTATTTACTTGTATTTTTCTTTTATGTTTTTCTCTTTTGGTAACGAGATATAAATTTTAATTAAGTTTTGTTATATGTCTCTTTAAAAATTATAATCTAAATTAATATATCAATGGCAATTTATTGTCTAAAACATATAAAGAAGAATCAAGATACTTTATAATATTTTCTCATAATTTTTATTTTTTTTTAAAAAAATCTTCTAATAATTGTTATTTAGGAATCAAGATATATTGTAATATTTTGATATAACTATTATAATAATGTAAAAATAACAAATGAGTGAGATTCTTGATAATTAAAGTTATGCACACTTGATATCATTTTATTAATTGACGTACTTTCTAATTTCATGAAATGATGCCTTCTTTGTTTGGATGGTTATAACATGATGTGTCATAGTATATCGTATTGAGTTGTATTATATCGTAATATATTGTTTTAATAAATATAATGTTTGGATAGATTGCATCATATTTGTCGTTACATAATTTCACATATCCATAATTTAAATGATAAAATTTACTAGAAAAGTAGAGTACGTGATAGAGCTACTATGAAAAGATAGGATAAAAAAATGAAAGATAGTTATATAATAAATAAAGGCAAAATGAGTAGAAACTATTAAGTTAATAACACGATCACACCAAATTGGTCATTACATAAAATAAATCTTTTTGTAATTACCTAACAATAGATTTAAACGATGCAATACAATAAAATTTAAGTAACAAACAAAACAAACATTATATTTAAATTAACAATATAATACAAATACAACACAGATAACAACCGTCCAACCTTCCAAACAAGGTGTCAATTTAAAATCGAAGTGTTGTTTTCTATATCCAATTATCTTTTGGAACATTAATTAAAATTTATTTAGAATTGTCTATTTTTCAGTCGAATATTGTACAAACACCCTAAAAGTAAATTAGAGACCCTATCCTTATAAAGAAATATCAACAAAATAAAAATGGCAGTGGCCCGGAAGCCATGGATCGGAGCTTCATGATCCGCACTTTATGCTCCCCATTATTTCTACTTCACTCCAACGACACGCAATTCTCTCTACACTTTCTTCACGACTTCCACCTTCATCCATTTCTCTTCTTTTTCTCTCTCTAATCCTTTTTCAACCGACCGCATTTCTCGTCTTCTATATATCAGTCAAAAAACAAGAAGCTCGTAAGTAAATGCTTGTGTTTTGTTCTTCGAATCACTACCAGGAAGGCATGTCTTTTTTCCTATTTTGTTTACTAGTAACATGTTAATTTCTTCCATTTTGTATTGTTCCTTTTTCAATTTTTCGAAATGGGCTTCTTCTTGAATTGCCATTTTTGTGTAAAAGGACTAGTTTTTTTCCTTATTTGTTTCAATGGGTCTTCTGTTTGTTGGGTCTGTTTTACTTTTGTGAGCTTGTTTACAATGTGATGTGTTGGTCATTGAATGTTCAATAAAGTTAAAAAAAATTCAGGTTTGCTGTAATTGTTGTGTCTATTCTGAAATTTGAATGCTTTGGGTTGATATGAAATTCACTAAAGCTAAGAGCTTTTTAAGCATTTTCATTTTTAGCAGTGATGGTTTTTGATAGAAGTGTGTCTCGTTTGAAACTTGAATGCTTTAGATTTGGCTCAATTTAGGAGAGTTAATTAAATACTCTCTCTTTTCTTTCCCTGTTGGATTAACTAAACGTTGCTCGATTTTCTGGATAGTTTATTTGGCAATGTGTTATCTTTTGTGTTGGCTATAGTGCATTAAACACATTCCAAAATGGTAATTAAGTTGTTCATCATGTCTTTACTAGGCCAATTTGTTTTGTTGAGTTATATATTAGGGTCTAACTCAAGTTTTTGCTTTTCAATAGTCTGAAGAAGACATGTGTAAAAGGGTTTCTATAGCTGAGTGATAATATTAGTTTTCTAGACTTGGAGAATGATATTTGGTTATAATAGGGAACATCTATCATTGTTGGCATTAAAAGGTCATTTTGTAAATTAAAATAAATAAATTGGAAAACAATTCAACTCAAATTCATCTCTTTTATTACTCAGTGCTTGTAAACCGTGTGTGGGATTACACTGGATATGTTGTTGCAGCAGTGGCTGATGTATAGAGAATACATTCCTTTTGAAACCCCTCTTTCTGAATATTTGGTTGCTTTTGATCTGCAGGTTAATATATCTTCGCTCTTTTTTAGAGTAATATTGGATTTAGATGAGAAGAGCTGCAATGTGCTTCTCACTGTCACAGTTTCCTCGATGTAGAGTTCATACATTGACTAATTCATGGTGGCAAAGTTTCCATCATATAAATAGGATTGGTAGGGGAAGCATTAGCTCCAAGGTTCTTGCCGCTGGTAAACAGGGGCTGGAAGGTAGATTTAATAGTACTGAGAATAGACGGACTCTAACTACAAAAAGTGAAGGGAATAGTAAGGCTGCCTTGAGTAAAAAAACAACTATCAGACACGAAATATTGGACGAAACAACAAAATCTGAAGTAAACATATATAGTTCAGAAATAACTGAAATAGGAAGTACACAATATGTTGATATTCGACAAACAATTACTGAAAACAAAGACTTGGCCAAACTCATGACTTTTATCATTTTTGATATTGAGACCACTGGGTTTAGCAGAGATCGTGAAAGAATTATCGAGATTGCATTGCGGGATCTTCATGGGGGTGAAAACAGCACATTCCAGACATTAGTCAATCCTGGATGTATTGTTCCAAATTCACATGTCCATGGAATTACCACCGGTATGGTCAACAGGCCTGATGTCCCCAGGTAATTATGATAAATATTGCTAGGTTGTTTCACATGCTTCTTCTCTCTCACTGTATGTTTACTTTTCTTCAGAGAATCCTATATGAGATTATCTACAACTTAGTTTGTCTAAATAACCAGAGAGTTATTGAAAGAATATTTTTGTCAATCTCATATTGGGTATTGTACTGATATCTGAATGCGATATGTATAAATATAACTAAATGGTAATTTGATGCTTTAGTGGGTTTTTCTCTTATAAGCATACATCGTGACAAAATTTGTCCATTACATGTAATTGTTAGGGTTCATATGCTAATGTGTTTTGTCATTTACTTGACGAGCGGGATTGTATGTCATAATGCATGTGTTTTACTCATTAATATATTTAATTTCCTATGCTAAGACAAGACCATTATTTGAGAAGAGAGTTATCAAGACATATTATGCATACCTAGATGAAATTATGTGCTTTCATAGTTGCCCCCCTCTTAACCATGGATGTATATGTTGATAATAGTTATGACAACCTTATAAGCATACTGAACTTAGTGTTGTGAGAATAAACTGGCCTTAAATTACTTGGCTGAAAAAAGTAGTGTAGCACACTAGAAAACATCAATTTACCGCAATCTATCTTGAATAGGCAACTGTATAACTTCCTATATGATAGTGGTGTTAAAGTGAGTTGATAGCTCACACCATGTTCTGCCCAAATACCAGTAGAACAAGTCATAAATAGTGTTTCTGTGGTGTTATATTTCATAGGGTATCTTGTTTACTCTGATGAACAATATTTGGTAAAATCACATCGTCAAAATAAAACAAAACCTGGTTGTGCAACTTCAACCATAAATAGGTAATGCAGTGGAATTAATTTTCTTTAGGGTTTGTTTGGAAACGACTGTGTGATTATATAATTGCACATCCAAGTAATTACACAATATGGTAAATACAATGATATGTTTGTTTGCCTTAACATAATTACAGTGTGAGTCTTAGTATCATCTTTGATTGCACAACTGTAATTACATATTTTGATATTAAACATTTTTCAGATGAACATGTAAATAAGTTTAATGTGTTACAAATGTGTGTGTAAGAAAAATATTAGAAGTGCAAAAAAAAAGGTGTAATTATCACCAATTTTTTGCGCTCTCGACAATTGGAGAGTGCAATTGCCTCCTCCCAGGTTACACCCAATTGCATGCTCACCTAATAATTATTTGTCCAAACCCCAGACAAATAAGCCAAACCATGTAGTTTCACCTAATTACACCAAAATCCAATTACAAGGTGATCTTCCAAACAGGCCTTTAGAGGTGATACGACGTGACAAATTTAAAGTCTCAAATTAAAGTTCTTGTCATAAATTATTATCTCCTTTGGGATGTACGTGAAGAACAATCTTTTGACTAAACTATTGAAGAGCCAAGAAAGTCAAGTGGCATAACAGGACACAACTATTCACACACATGTTGAACGGCCCGTCTCGTGGTGGAAAATGTGTATTCTGTTACCCTTTGGTTTGGAATAAATTCCGTCTTCTTATAATGGACGTGAAAAATATCCATCCTTGACATCACATTTGTTAAGAAGAGAAGATTGTGATATTTTCTGATAAAAGAAAAATGTATTTTAATATGCTATATCTTATTCTTGAAATCGGTGTTATCTTGCTCTCACACTCTGCTTTGCATATGTCAGGATGGGGGACCTCATTCCGATCTTGTTGAGGTATGTAGGAAGCCGGCAGAAACCTGGTGGATATGTGGTGTTGGTTGCACATAATGCTCGTGGTTTTGATGTTCCTTTTCTAATTAAGGAATTCAGTAGATGCTCTGTTGATATTCCCTCAAATTGGTTGTTCGTTGATACTCTTCCTTTGGCGCGTGAAGTCATGAAGTCCGGAGGTCTTTCTACTTGTCTAAATTTTTGTCTTTGTTTCAAAAGCTCCCATTGTGTTGGATGTGTTTATCTTGATATTTTACCTTTTGTTTTCCAATTAGGGTCAAAGCCAAAACTCAAATTGCAAGACCTTGGTGAACACTATGAGATCCCTTTAGTTGGTTCTGCACATAGAGCTATGGCGGATGTGCACATGTTAACAGCAGTTTTTCAACGGCTGACTTTCGACCTGAAGTTGACAATCCCTTCTCTTATTGAAGGGCATTCCTTTTGGCCATCGGAAGTAGGAAGGTCAAAGAAGAAGAAGAATTCTGGTTGATTGTTCAAATAGTCAGGTCAGGTGTAACATTCTTTTTAGAGAAGTTATTACTGTAAGCAAGTTGTAGAATTAGCTAATTCTTCCATTAAAATGGCTGCAAGTGTTGTTTATGAGCCTTGGCATATGATATTTGCCACTCTTGTATTTTAACTTCTCTTTCCTTAGTGTTTCATTTTGACGCTGTCTTTCATATGACTAATTGAGATTGACATTTTATTTTTACCTTGTCTTTCAACTTAAGCGACCTTGTGGTTGTTTATACTGTATGGAACTCAAATAGACACTGAAAAAGGCGCTAAAATCACATCATTTTTTAAGATACCTTATGATTGATGTTCTTTATCGTCCTTCCCATTACTACTAGCTTTGGAGTTTTCGCCCTTTGCTTCCAGCAGAGGTAAATAGTGAAAACAAAGTTTTTTTTAATTAATACTTCCCAATGGTGAAAAAAAATGCGACTAAAATCTTAGAACGTATGATGTTCTTAACCTTTAAATGGCAAAGAATTACAGGCTGTACTACCGTCAATTTTCATCAGAAAACAGAAATGAAAAAAATAAAAATAAAAATTGCTCTCGTTGAGAGTCGAACTCAAGACCTCCCGCTTACTAAACGGGTGCTCTAACCAACTGAGCTACGAGAGCTTCTGATGTTAACAGTTGGTCATATAATTTTTATTATTAATAAACGACCCTTCAACGCCTTGTAAACTAATTTGACGTCTATGAATCGAGCAGCAAAAATAATCCAAAATGTAGTGCATGAGATTTGAACTTAGAACATTTAGTTGAATTTTGGACCTCTAAACCATTGAGTCAACATCTAGTCTTGAACTTAGAATATTTTTGATAAGGGAGTTTGAATGAACACCCTCGCCTCTTCCTAGACCCACACTTGAACAATGCCACTATTAAACATAATATATTTGGAGGGAGACAACTAATGTGGATATTTTTTGACAAATAAAGTTCACAAATGAAAAGAATTGATAATTTGGGAGAATGAATTATAAGAAAATTCCTTCTTTTGGCAAATTTGAGTCGGGTAGTTTATGAGTATAGTGGTAGAGCCAGAATTTTCACTAAAAAGAATTAAAAAGTAAAATGTGAAAAAGCCAAGGAAATCTAATATATATTTACTAGTTTTACCTATCTAAGCTTGCAGTGAAGTGTAGTGTCAATGGTATTTTATTTAGTCAAAATTTTAATACTCCAACAAATAAAGGCCTTCATTTGCATCGACTAACGGAATAAGATAAACAGCTATACTGTAATCTATAGGAGCCGCAATGCATTGGATACCTGTCATTGGTGCTGTGGGGAAGCTATACCAGTCTATTTAGATAGTATCACATATAATATACTAATTTTTTTAATTATATTCAACAATTTGAAGATAGTACTGATACAGCTTCTATAAAAAAAAAAGGTAGGATAAATAATTAAACAATAAAGATAAAATAGCTAAAACATGAACATTGAAAGTGTAAAATCATCTGTAGCATCTCAATTGAAAAATGAAGGGCCACAAATACAGAATAAGATGTATCCTCCTCGGGGAGACTACAAAATTCTCCAGGGTAAAGAATATGTATTATGCGCTCTACCAATAGCATCCTCTGACTATAATACACGATCCCTGGAGATCTATCAACTTCCTCTGACTATAATACAAACCTTCCGCAGTCCTCACTAACAATACAGATACAATAAAATGTAGTAGCAGAAAAATGATATGGAGCTAACTCAGAATATTATCTCCTTCAAAATTAAGAGGACTAGCATTATAAAGCACATGATAACTAGAACTGTTGCACACATGACCATTCCACCTCGTTTCTGACTTCGTTCAGCCTGCAATTCAATTAAGCACAACATAACATTAAATCAAATGACCACCTTTATGAAGAAAAAAACATTAAATCAAATGACAGATGACTGCAAAGATGGGAATTTCTGTGAATTAGAATGGCAATGGAGAAAGCAAAGTGAGACCTTCTTTAGTTGTTTAAGGCCGTCCTCAACTGTTGATGCAACATTTTGAATATTGTGGTCTATCCTATCGACGATAGTACCCTGTATTAGACATAAGTTCAGTACACCAATAACCCGTGCTGAAGCAGAACTTGGTGAATATGAAAAGGTGTTGTAAGTTCAAACCTGGTCTATCACCAGAACTGATAGATCTTTCATAATTTGGGCAAGGTCATTCACTGATTCAACCACCTAACATATAAGCACATGGAGGCTAAGACACAAAACAATGATATGCACATTTCAGAAAACCACAAGCAGCAAAGAAATATCACCTGCTGTATTTCTCTCTCTCTTTCGACAGTGAATGCCTCACTTTTCTTTAGCTTGGCCATCTGATGCTCATTAAATCCCTGGGACATTTGGTGCAGTCAAAATTTTCTTGTGAGATAAACTCTCCAAGGTATCTCACAAAACCATTCTTCAAAGGCAGGAAGGTATTTTAAGGACGTAAGACCAAACACCCCCCAACCACAGCCATAAAAGGTAACGAGGATTCCAAAATGAGAGAATCCAATCATACAAATATCATAAAAGACTAAGATCTATAGCCAAAAGTAACTGATGTTAAAACAACAACTAGTGTTCTTTCTTTACACCTTATGCGATCACCTGAGTTAGTACCTTCAGCTGGTATCCGAATTAATCAACTCATGTCTGTTCACTTGCAACAATAATATAAATGGTTGTGTAATTCTAATTCATATCTAACAACGTAGTGCACTTTAATGGTAATGCTCCGTTTTACTTTTGCTGATCAATAGTATTGATATTACCAAAACAAAATCACCTGACTATTACATACACATCTTTCCTGATTTCATTTGCAGGATCCCGAGTAGAAGTAAGAAATAAAATTTATATATAATAGAAATTGCATACCAAGTCATCCAAATCATCATCATCCCTTCTGGAATGGCTCCCATTTAAGTTCATTTCCAAGTCAACTCCATCTGGACCCTACATGAAAAAGCAACATTTGAGGAAACCTAACAAATATATATTTCAGGAATCCTCCCCAAAAAAACTATCCTTGAAAAGCAGGCAGCATGCTGATTAATCATCCATAAAATTAATTGTATACATGAACAGTTGAACTAATATACACTAGACAGCACAACTACACATACGGGATGCCATAATATAGGATTTTGATTCGTGCAATCTCAACAGCAAATAAAACTGACTCCTGTTAATACCTCCTGCTAACAGATTGTGGCTCAAGCTATAAACTATTTGTACACACCTCTTTCTGCTGCTGAAGCCGCTTCAAATAAGTAGACTGTTTTCTGCGAAGCTCCATTGATAGGCTTTGAAGATCTGTAGCAAGAGAGCGCTGTCATAGGAATATCACATTGTAAGCACAAATGCAATATGCAATTGTTGTAATCAGATTTATAGCTGAATCAAACTGATATTGTAGTTCAAAAAACATTCGTTACTAATGAAATTGAATAGAGCATAGGAAGACACTTTATTAGCCATGCCCTTATCAAAGTTCTAAAAAATAGAACACCTCATTTCTTTGTGAAGCTTCCATTTTACTCCCTCTTCCCAAATCAAATAGACCCAATTTGGCCATTGTTTAAGAGTATCACATTGGTATACATAATTATACTAAGTTTGGTAAAAAAGCATTTAATATATTAATGAAATGTAAAAGTGAGGAAGTTGTTGAAAAGATGCCTCCATCAAGTTTTAAATGATATAAATAATGATAGTTCATATTAGTTTGAATCTGTTTAATATTATTGACAATGTCTAATTCTCAAACTAGGTGGGATCAGAAATATGAATCTCTATCTGCTCTATTAGGGTGTTCAAATGATGCATTATGGAGTATAATTTATTTGATGAAAAAAAGATTCACGATATTATGACTATTTTTGTGTTTATCGTCAATTTACTGCAGCTTTTTTCCTTTATCATGACTACAACAACAATTATGCCCCAATCTTAAGCAAGTTGGCATTGACAATATGAATCTTGATTGTCCATGCCAAACATTAAATATGACCATTTGTTTAAGTTGCGAGGAAGATAAATTTCCCATATAAGGGAAGAGATAGAATTCTTTGGGACTGACAAAAAAAAAGGAACATTAGTTTTACTCTGGCAGAGGGTGTAAAAGTTAAAAGTCTTGAAGGCAACTTATGGATTCCAGCTTGAGAATGAAAAGAAAGTCATACAAATTTGTACTTACCGTATGTTATAAAGGAACCGGTTAATAAGAAAATAGCTGGATGTACAGAATCCCCAGATCCTCCAACCTCATATTTTGGTGGGATGGAGGAAAGAAAATAAAGGAAAACTAGTGGAACAAATGCATTCAGGCTATAAGTTAAAATCAAAATTAGAAAGCACAATGGAATTATAGTCGTGAAGGCACACCTGAACATTTTTCCTAACATTTGAATCCTCAGAAGGCCCAGCTGCAGAAAGTCTTTGTAATTTTTTTTCCGATCTTTTGAGAAGATCAGTTATTTCATGGGTAAGAGCCTCAATACGATGCTGATCTTCCTTACCATCTCCAAATGATGGCATTAAAGCCTTAGCATGAGCTTTGGCTAGTTCAGACATCTTTGTCCGGACCCGTTGCACATTAGCCGTGATTTCATCTGATAAGTCCACCCAAGCTGGCGGTAGACCTACTGTAACTGTACCATTACTGCAGCAGGGGAACAACATGTAATCCAGAGCAGGGGAAACCATAAAGGACATCCATATGATCTAGGAAATATAAAATTGATAAAAAGAAATCTAGGAAGTATGTAAAGAAAACACGATACTGAGATCTAAGAAGGCTGCCAAATTGAAAACGATGCCCAAGAGATTTAAATGAAAATAATTTCTTTTTCAGAAGTATAATATGACAACTGGCATGGTTCTCAATAGTTATGTTTTACATAGTGACTGGATATCCCTCTTCAAATCTTTGCAGTTGTTACAGGTATAATAAGCACCAGAATTTCTCAATGTTTCTCTTCTTCTTTTTTTCCAAAAAGCCTGCAGTACGCTTTAGTCGAAGATAGACTTTTAAATGCACGGAAAATGGGAGAACACCAATTTAAGGATTCAACCACCATTGTAACATAGGAAGATCAACAAACTGGACTTCACTCTTGTAAATTCACATTTGAACTCTAATCGGTGGGCTAAGGGAAATTGCAGGTGATGCCCACAACTTCCTCAATAATGACATACCAGAACCAGGTTCCATTTCCATGTCAAATGTGCAGAAATTTTCGTAGAATTAACAAATCGGATGATCCCCCAACAAATGAATGAACTAAATATAAAGCAACCACACAAATCATTTATGTGATAATAAGACACCATTTTATATGACATGTTACCGTTCTAAAGAAAACATTTTATTGGTCAAATTAGAAGCTCTGATATGGTTTTGCTAGGATAATAAGATATAAAAAATTAAACTTGCTAAATTAGACAGTCATATTTTTCCTGTTGCAAATTGCAGCACATTCAGCAGATCAAGTTAATTATCAGAATTTCACCTGAGTAAATTCCACCGATTATCCTCCTTTCACGAATATCGATTAAGCAAACTTCATTTGGATATATATGAAATTGCATCATTACACTCATCACTTCAATAAACTCTCATAGGAACAAGAATTTGAAACATGATTAAACAATAAAAATTACACAATTCGTAACAAAAAAGTTAGCAACTTGGACTTAGTAATTTCAATCACCTATTATCTAATAGTCGAGCTTCCTATCGGTTATCATAACAAAAGGAATTGGACAAATAAGTTCTCAATGCCATCCGTCAAAGTTACTTCCAGATTCTGAGCTAGCATAATATGTCCCTAAACTTATAACTAAATATTCGGGAACAAATTCAGAAACAATAATTGAAAATGCAAGGACCTATATAACAAACCTGGAGGTTCCGGGGTCTTCCGTACTGAGAGGAGCATAAGATCGATTAGGATTAAACAAAGACGTCGTTGCCAATTCGATCACCGGCCCACTACCATGTCCGGATGACGTGGATGGCGAAGAGCCCGCCGGGATCCGAACACTTCTCAACGCATCTCTATACTTTCTAAACACAAGCGTTCTATTTCTGCTCGCCATTAACGTTTTCTATACAGAAATCCAATAAAATGGAGGAATAAATTGCGCCCAACGTCCTACAGATAAGTGATTCCACTTGTGCTTAGATCTGAGATCTCTTGATCGGAGATCGGCGAAATGGATTCTCCGGTAATGATGGAGTTGTATAGGAATTAGAAAACGAGTTCCAATCTTTCAAGCTAAGTTTGAGAAAGATGAACCGAACCGGAAGGGCACTTTTGGTAAAATGTGGGTCCATGCCTTTATGTAGTTTACATGAAATTTGCAAGTATATAATCAATAAAATAAAATAAGAATAGAGAAGAAACAAACATCAACCACAATATTATATAGTATAGCCAATATAACTTCACAATCGACTTTGAAAAAATATTTGACAATAATTTCATGGTATGATTTAATATGCATTCGATTATTGATATGAATCAATATAAATTAGATGTTATTTTATTTGTTTTAACATTATTAATTTTATTATCAATTATTTTCATAATATTTTAAACGTATATTTTAAATAATATATGTGATACATGTAATATTTTAACTATCCTAATTGTAGTTGATATAATATCATCCCCTAATATGATAATAAGTGTGTCAAATATTGTTATAAATAAAATTTGGCAACCAACAAGGGTTATGGTGGAGTGATAAGTACTTCTTCATCCTAACCAAGAGATCTCGGGTTTAAGTCCCCTTTGTTAGGAAGCGCTTTACCCCAATGAGTGACTTCCCGACGCAGAAAAAAAACCTAACAAATGCAAAAAGTTGCTGCAGTTTGATTCTATTTATTTTTTTCAATTTTGTCAAAAGTCTCTGAGCCAAAAAAAAAAACAATTAAAGAAATTAAGAAGAAGAAAGAACACATCTTTGTATTTGAGAGAAAAAGCCCAGAATATTTTTTTTTTTATTTAGGGTTAAGACTTAGAGTTATTCTTGTATTTTTATATTAGTACACTTTTGGTTCTTCTTTAATTTTTTATTTATTTTTTAACATTGATTTTGTCTATAATTTTATGTATGAAATATTCAATCATGTTTTTGTATATTTAGTAGAAACAATAACTCTATGTATGAGAAGGTGAAAAGAAGAACACATTGTTTTGTTTGGTAGAAATATTATTGCAACTACACTAAGAACCTACCTTTGATTATCGAGCTACATCATTTTATTGTTGATATTTGACGTTACAAGAAAATAATTTGTATCCTATTATGCGTAAAATTGACGTGATGAACCTCTTGAATTTAATTTTAAAAATAAAAGTTTGATGACAAACCAAAAGTGATGAAACTGCCGTCAAACTTATCTTTTTTTATTATTATAATAGAGAGGTTCATTACATTGATTTCACGTGCAATAGTACAAAAATTTCTTTTCTTGCAACGTTATATGTCAACAATAAATTGATACAGTTTGACAAGTAAATATAGATTTTTAGTTTAGCTACAATAATGTTTCTACTAAATAGAGTAAGACGTTCTCTAATCTCTTCTCAACTTCTCTCATATCGAGTTATTATTTATTCTAAATGTATAAAAAGACGATTGAATATTTCATACATAAATTTTTGGATAAAAGCAATATTAACAAATAGGTAAAAGTTTGAGAGAGGACTTTGCACTAATATTATAAACTTAAGAAACTATTAGTTTTGAGTCTTAATAAGAAAATAAGAGACTATTTTCAAAATAAGTTGTCTAAGAAAAGAACTTTGTAATTTTGGAGGTCAAATAAATAAGGCCAAACACATATGCAAACTCTTAAACTTGTTCCTAAATTTCATTTTGACACTCCAACTCAACCTTTTTCTATTTTAACCCTTCAACTTCAATTTTTATGTTCCATTTTGGCACTTCTTTCCAAAGAATCAACAAAGTGGGATGTGTGTACTTAACATGCCATGTCATGACACAAAAACCAATTAAAAACAGAGAAAACACATAAAATCACCATTGAAGTTGTCCCAAATTTTCAAAAAGACACCTTAACTTTGTGGGCGTCCTATTACCCTACAAAAGTATTGAATATCGTTGTAAAAGGGTCATTTAGGACCATTTTCTCACCTGGTAAGAAGTGCGTGAGGCTCACGCTAATTTCAATCGGACTCGATTTATTTCAAAAAGTGATGCTCACGTGTGATACACACAAGCTATATCTATATTTCCATTAAAACGTCAAATTTTGACATTTTCACTCACAATTTATTTATTTATCAATATAAAATCCTTTCCTTCAATCTCTATTTATCCCTATTCTTTCCGCTAATCAGATCTTCTTCTCGCTTTCAGTATATAATTATCTTTTTATGTGATTTTTTTTGTCTTTTTGTTTCTCTTTCTTGGTGTTGTAATTGGGTTTTGCTTTGATTTTTGCCTTTTTCTGTTTTTGGGTTGAATTTGTTTTAGTATTTTCTCGCTTGGGTGTGAACAATTTTTGCTGAGTTTGAGTTTTTCAGTCAAATTAGGGTTTTGAAATAGAGGGAATTTGAGAACTAATTGCTCAATTGAGACTTTAAGGAAGTTGTTAATGGAGATGACTATAAAGAAGAGCTTGAAAATGGTAATACTGAGTTTGAAACGATAATGTTTTGGGGAAGAAGATGATTTAAAGCACGTAAATAATTAATAAAGAAAACAATCGAAATGTGGCACTTTTTAATTGGTGTTTATCAAAAAAAATAAACCTTCACGCGTGTGTTGTGCGTGTTCACAAACCAGTTGAGAAAATGGGTCAAAATGACCATTTTGCAACGATATTCAATACTTTTGTGGGGTAATAGGACACTCATATAATTAAGGTGTCTTTTTAAAAATTCGGGACAACTTCAGGTGTCACTTTATGTCTTTTCTCTTAAAAACACATACACAACTCCTCTAACTTGCCCCCATTTTTCATTTTGTCATGTTAACTTAGCATTGTTCCATTTTAATCATTTAACTCTAATTTACATAGTATCATTTAAACGCAAAATATTAAATTTATAATTTTGTCTTTCACTCTCTTAGAGAAAGTGTGATGCACACACTCTGCCACATCACTTAGAAGTGTCAAAATGAAACATAAAAATTAGAGTTGAAGGGTTAAAATGGAACAAAGTTGAGTTGGAGTGCTAAAATAAAATTTAGGAACAAATTTAAGAGTATGCATCTGTTTGACCAATAAATAAATAAGGAATAATGTTTCCAAAATTATTAGTAATTAAAATAAAACAAAAAAGACATAAAAAAAGGTGTGTGGAAGACAAGTCTCGTCTTATTTTTGGTGGAATTTCACATTTTCACCTGCTTTAAGCCTAAAGGCCTCGCTACCTCCTCTTCATCATCTGCTTCTTCTTCTTCTTATATACATCATCTTCATTGATTCGTCGTCGTTTTCTCACACCAAAATCGCACTCTTTTCTCTTCGTTCGACAAATCTCTCTCTACACCGACACTCCTTACAATTCATAATTTTATGAACTCATCATTCTTAGGGTTTGTGAACGAACGATTGAGTCGAATTGGTACTTGAATTTCACTGTTTCAAATCAGAAGTAGATCTTAATCTGTGAGGATTCAAAAGTAAAGTGAAGCAAATATGGATGCTGATTCATGGAGTGCTCGTCTATCTTCTGCTTCCAGGCGCTATCAATCTGCTTTTCAGTCTCGATCTGGTAAGTTTTTCCCTTTATGTGTTAGAAGTTTCGGGGTTTTTTCAATTAAAGATTGGATTTTTATGTGATTTATGCGGTTAATTTTTGTGTAGGAATGAAATGGGAGAATCTTGAGGCGGAAATGTTGATGGGTTTTGAGGAACTAGACGTTGATGATGATATAAGAGAGGAGTTCCCTTGCTGCTTTTGTTCCGAGTATTTTGATATTGTTGGTTTATGTTGCCATATTGATGATGAGCATCCTGTTGAGGCCAAGAATGGGGTATCGCTCTCTTTTCTCTTCAGTTGTTGTATGGTTGATCATCCTTAGCTGTCTCCCTAGTGTAGAAAAATTGAATATTTTGTTGTTTTACACTTAAATTATCATGAATGTGTAGAAGTTTAACTTCTTTTCATCTGTTGGAAGATAGAGTGTCGTGTTAATTGTTTTGGTTTACTAGCTGAAATTTCAAGCTATGACGGCATGATTTAATACAGTTGCCTTTGATGGTATTACATTTTTTGTATGTACTGTCGGGCGTTCTTGAGTGGTACAGAGACATGTATATGCCTCTGGCAACTGTTCTAGTATTTCCAAATGTCCGTGAAATCATGCTAAAGATGTTCTACTCATTGCTCTTGGTTGAGATTTCATCTTGTTCTCTTGCTCTCTCTCTCTCTCTCTCTCTATCTATTGGTTGAGATGCTTTATACTAGTAATATATTTGGTTGTCTAGTCAGAGATGTTATGTGGGTTGCTTAGATGCTGACTGTTCCTTGTGCTGGTGTGTGTGTCTGTCTCTCAATCTTTCTGGAGGAGTGTTGGTGCTCGGGTGGGGTAGAATCCCTCTGAACTTGTTGTATGATAGTTTTCTCCTGTCTTGAATGTTGTTCTCATTTGCTGATGTGAGTGCTCTGTCAAGAACATCTGATGCATATGGAATCTATTTTTAGAACTAATTCCTCACAATCGCCTTCTTTGTGTAGGTGTGTCCGGTTTGCGCTATGAGGGTGGGCGTTGACATGGTTGCACACATAACCTTACAACATGGGAATATCTTCAAAATATCCTTTATTCAGTATCTTAATATCATTTTTTGGGTTCATTATTGTGTAGTACCCTTTTGGTACTTCTTTTATTTGTATACAACAATGGCTTGTGCAAAAATTTCACTTAACACGAACTTAGGAGATGGATTTTTCGATAAGTTGGGTATAACTATAATAATTCCAAGCTTTGAAAGTTTCTCCAGATGTTTAATGCATTTCTTTGCTATCATAAATTGGAGTGAGAGGTCCTCCACCAGTGGATAATGTCAAACTCTTCCATTATCAAAAAAAAAATTCCTTTCTAGAGTGTGTTCAATTAAGCTCCTGAATCAAGATGGTTGACTGTTTAAGTAACTTTCTGGGGGCTTTGGCCACTCGATGCAAGCTCTTAATTGGTATTCTTTTTTTTGTTGATTTCTGTATGTCAGTTTCTTTTAGGGCCTTTAAGATGAGGTTCACTATGGTTTAGTGCTCACTGTTTTTTTTCTCCTGGAAGAATTTGAAAATCTGATACCTTTCTCGGCCTTTTGGCTAAGATCAAGTATTTGAAATTTGATGTAATTTTTTTGGGGCATTTTAAGTTATTTTAAACCTTTGGCCATTTGAAAGCAAGCTGCTAAATCCCTCTACTTTAAAGGCATTTGCCATCTAAACTTCACTATCAAAGTGCACCTTCATATACATCTTTGACTCGTCTCAATGACATACAACTTTACGTTTTCATTCCATGTCAGTCTGTTGGAACTTTCTGGGCATGCTTTAGTATTTGTCATTTATCATGGTCCTGGAACCCAAGGATCATTTTTTTTTGATAACCGAGAAATCCGTTTGTGACCCGCCCTTTGGACCAATCACAGCCTTCTAAACTCGGTGGATAATGGGCCCGCCCCTCTACCCTTCTCCACTTAAATACCAAGTTTCGCTTTGCATGGTGTGGGGCTCGAACCTGCGACCTAAGCCACAAATCCTCCACCTTTTGCCACTTGTGCTAGGCCTTGGGGGTGAACCCAAGGATCATTTTCTTGTACACATTGAATGAAACACTCCAGATGCAGGTCTTTTGAAAGCTGATACTCTTGCTTAGGTTGCGTAGCTTCATAGTTGTGATCAGTGACAAGACTAGTTTTACTTCCTTTTCTTTTCTGGAGGCAGGGAGTTAACCTAGGGATTGTCTTGGTGATCCAAAACATGATAAAGGCTGATCAACATAGCGTGTAAGGAGTTCTGTTACTTTTCAAAATCCTGATATCATGAGAAAAAGAGGAAGTAAAGTTTCCCATGCATTCTGGTTAAGCTGTTTATTTTCTTATAATGCCTTGTGGTTCCTTGTTCATCAGTATTATCATACAGAAAAGTTAGATAATGATTTAAATATTATCATGTTCATTTGTTAGTTTATCAGTTGGTTAATATTGAAATTTGGAGTAGAGTTGTAGAGATCAGTGGTAAAATTTTGGGGTTAAGGGAAGGTTGAATCAT
>JAJOOS010008281.1:0-12069 GCA_029582725.1 Solanum chiquidenum | reverse complement strand
CTAAAATTAGATGCAGATCCAGAATTTAAAGTTCATGAATTAGATACTTAGTGGAATTCTAATCTTTATGCAACTATCAAACATCATAAGTGGAAAGCTAAGTATATCTTTTTCTACAGTCCTAATACAGTCTTTTGTACTCAAGAACGATTTAATCAGAACCATTTAACTTGGTTATGGAAACTCGTGGAGCCTACTTAACTGTGATCTAGAGCAATGGTGCAACTGTTACTGTATTAGGAGGTACTCCAGATATGGTCCAATTTCTATTAGAAGTTTATTAGAGTACTTAACAAATGTGGTATATCTAGTAAATATTGTAGTATATAGATAGTTCTCATTTTTAAAAGGCTAAAGTAATCCAGAAACTTACAAGCAATAATTTGCAAGTAAAACTCTATACGAACAAATTCAACACAAACTCATTAAACTGAAGCTGAAAAGTGAAAAAGTTAATTCACTAACCTGGAGCAATGTAACCACAAGACCCTGCAATAACAGACATGGACTTGATTGCCTTAGCATTGGCATCGACCACGTTTGCAACACCGAAGTCAGCAACTCAATTGAAACTTGATGCATAAATGTTTTGTAGGAGCTTATTTAGTTTCCAAGAAAATAACACCATTGATAATTTAATAAACTGTGGATATCTTGGAGAGTTAATGCATGCATCCATAGACACAATACCTGAAGCATAAAAGACAGATAAAACAAAAGACAAATAAAAGGAAAACAAATGAAGATGAAACAAAGAATCCTTAAACTTCACAAAGATACTTGCCTCACCAACTTGGATTACTTACTTGAAAAGAACTCCATTTGCTGATTCAGCATTTAGGCCGTAACATTTAGCAACCAAAAAATATTTAACCCAACAGGTGAGAATTCATTATTTTTGGGTAGGACTGCAGCAGTAATACTTGAAGTTGTTGCAGTAATGGAACAATAAGTTTCTGATATAGCAGCCAATTATAGGCAACTTGCACCATCCTGGAGTTGAGTATATATAGCCTTTTTCCCACAAATGCAGACAAGTACGTTTAGTTACAGCTGGTTAACTATAAAATCTTGTTAGAGTGACATATGTTAAAAACTTAATGAGATTGAAAACAAAAATGTGTGTAGAAGAAGATAAAAAGGAATTATATTGGTAAAAATTATGTCTCAAGTGAAGATTATTTAACGCTAATAAAATCAAAGACTTATTTGATCATTCGAGAATCATCAGTACTCAGATGCACTTGTTTTGCACTAGTAATTTGACGATGCATACAAACTCATATCATCATTTGTGACCCATAAAAACTGGGATCATGATCGAGGTATTGGTAGTTAATTGGCAATGAGTACGAACAAAAAGTACCTTAGGTTTTGTGGAAAATCCAAGTTTTCTTAGTTTAGAGTCAATTCCTTTTTTGGAGAAAAATTCTGAGTCGATAAGCAAGACAAATTGAGTCAACTTGGAAATTAGCTCTCGTAGACCTAAAATAATTGGAATGTGCAGATATCCAGAGGACCCGAGCAAGGAATTATCCTCATATCAACCAAACTTTGTCAATAATATTTTCTTTCTATATATCGTATACGTGTCATAGCCCTAGCTCTACATTGTATGATAACATACTGAACATTTGAAAAGTAAAATATTAGCCCCAAAAACATGTATTTAACCTCTTCAAGAACGCACATCAGTAAGGCACAATTGACCAAATTATGAAGGATAACAAAATGGACAATGTACCAACTTTGGAGATTATATATTTAAAAAGTCAGACGAAAAGTAAATCAACTGAAAACGAAGTGAACACACCTTCTTCACAGCCAATCTTTGCAATTTGGGAACATCCTCAATTAATCTAGCCTTTATTCTTCGAATATTCGCACTAATGCTCTATTTTTTTTCTTTCGAAGCTATGTCTGCTTTCTACTACCCCAAATGCCTTCAAATGTTCAAATTTAGGAGTAGGAAATAAATCTCTAGATATTTTAGGCACAAAATAAGAAGTAAATTGAAGAGCAGTGAGAATTGAAGTGACCTGAAGAGCAGCTTCAATGTCGAAATTGATGGCGGTGCAAAGACGAGCAAAAGCATCATCGCCAGAAAGTTTGTAATTGATGTCCATATCGTACTTCTTGGAAATGGAATTTTTGCTCTTCTTAGATTTAAGATTCTGTTTAATGGGAAGATGATGAGACGTTGCCGATATACGCTGGAACAGACTGGCTGGAATAACGGATGGAAAAAACGGTCAATAAAATGTCATCCTAATTCAAAATTATCTTTCTTTTGTCAACTAGGTAAATTATCCGTGCGAAAGCTTACTTATGGACATTCGGTAATATTCGTATTTTTGATACATATACTATATTGTCAAAAATATTTTATTAAGGTAAAGCATTTTCTAGATTTGAAAGTGCAATATTTTTTTAAAATTTTGTTTTTGTTATACAAAAATTATGAGTCATAGAGAGATTTTAAATATAAGAAAGGGTCTAAGAAAATCTCCATAGAAATAGTTGATCAGAAATAATGAAATTTTCTAAATTCCAAGAAGTTATAAAGAACAATATCAGACATTAAAGAAGAGATCAAAAAGCCTCAAACAACAACACTCCCAAGTAAAGTGGAACATCACGTCCATACAAGAACATAATTAACTAAATTCAAATGAAGGACCTTCGGCTCCTTTCTTATGAACCTCCATCAATTTCTTTTTATTATAGTATGTTGTATTATGTATATGTTAAAAATGACCATTAAATTATGAGTATCATAAATATTTTTCCTCATTGTCTGAGAATAGTCATTACTATTGCCAGGATTGAGAAGTGAAGAAATAGGGCAAAAACTTTTACTTTGAGAGCCTTGGAAGAAACTGATAATAAACCAAGTTTTTTTATGAGCTTTTTTTCGAACCTTTGTATTTGTGTTTTTCTTCATTATCTGCTAGAAAAAATTCAGTAATTTCCTTCAATAGAGACGATAATATGTATACCTCAATCCATACAAAAATGTTTGTACCTAAGAAAAAACAATCAAAATAATATACTAATTGTGGTAAGCAAGAGAGCAATCTGTTTGGTTCTTTTAACAAACATCATCATTGGTTCCATATTAGCAATCACATATTTATTGTTGTATGCTATCAAATATAACACAATCCACAAGCAATTTTTCCAAAAAGTATATGAAGAAACCTGTAAAAAGGGACAAAAGAGAAGATAAATTTTCAATCATCCTCACTAGAATTTTTAACAGAGTACAAAAAAAAAGTTACAAAATAGCAAAAAGAATTTGCAGGGGATACATGAATAACTATGACTTACGGTAAAAGATTAAGCTTCATAAAATAGGAGGAAGAAAGCTTTGAGAAATGGAACACACTTCACAAGAAGCATAATAAATGTATATGTATTTGACAGTCTTATTGCAAAAAAACCTACAAATAATAGTGGCAGAAATAAAAGATTTATTTACTAAAGAACCAAATGTAATGAATTCAACCATTTCAAAAGCGTTATGAGTTGTGGGCAGAGAGGTGCAAGAGTAGTAATGTCGCATTGCAATTAAAATCAATTTTCATTGTTTATATGAAGAAACTTGTAGAAAGGGACAAAAGAGAAGATCAATTTTCAATCATCGTTGCTAAAAAAAATTAACAGAGCTAAAAGAAAGTCACCAAGATAGAAAAAAGGAATTGTCATTGTTACATGAATCACTATGACTTATAGTAAAGATTAAACTCCATGAAATTGGAGGAAGAAAACTTTGAAGAATGAAACAAACTTCATAAGAAGCTTAATTAATGAATTTGAATTTGACTACCCTATAGCGGGAAAAAAACCTATAAATAATAGTGACAGGAGATCCCTCTATTTATAGACAACAAATGGTAGTGTGAACAATTCTTATTGTGCCTTGTCGAAAGGGTCACAATTCATTGGAAAAGTTACCACTCTTCGAAAAGGTCACAACGTTTCATAAAAGTGATATTTTTTCATAAAAGTTGCAACTCTTCATAAAAGTCACTACTTTTCATACAAGTTGCAACTTTTCAGAAAAGTCACAACTTTTCAGAAAAGTCGTAACTTTTCATAAAAGACATTATTTTTCATTAAAGTCACAACTTTTCATGAAAGGGAAATGATAGTTTTGTAAATAAATAAATTAAAAGAAAATTCTTGTTTGTGGTGGCGCCATGCATGTAGGCGGGTCTAGGATTCTCTTTTATATATATATATGATATATGATGTTTTGGTTCAAACAGGCCCCTAATAATTTAGTCTAAGAATATTGTTTTTCTATTTTAGATTAAACATGTTTTTTCCTAATAAACATATTGTTTTTTATATAAATATTCTTTTTTCTGATAAAAATATTATAACTCATCATTAATTTTAATATAAAAGATCAAAGTAATCAATCATTATTTTTTATTTGAATAACAATAAATTCGTTTTCCTAATAAAATAAGAATTTCTTTTATTTCTCAATATTTTCGAACCGAAGAAGGAAACACATTTGCTAGTATGATCATGGGTTTTGAAGTTCAACAATAATACCATAAAAACATAAAATTTATTACATTGCTTCTAATCACAAAATAGCATCGAAGGAGTTATTGTTGATCATTTCTTTTATTAACTTTAAATCAAGGAATGATCAACAATAATGCACATGAATGTATTAAGTGTGGCCTGCTTAAGAAAAATACATCTTAAAAATAAAAAAAGATCGTTAAACAGTTGTGACGTACTGTTGCTTAGCATTTTTGCTTATTGTTCATCTTTAAACATCTAGTAACTTTTCTCCACAATTATTTATAAGTTCTTAATTATGTTCCTAATCCTCCCACAAAGAAAGGAGTTCAGGAGAACGCCTTTTTGAAGAAACTCATCCTTTCGAAAAAAGGTCACAAAAAAGCCACAACTTATCAAAATATCACAATTCTTGAATTTGAAAATGTGTTTGTTTTTAATATAGTATAATATAAATAAATAAAATTTAAAAATATAGAAGATATACTAAATTGAGTGTTTTAAAAAGGAGAAGAATATATAACTTTTAATAAAATCCATTGTTTAAAAATGTGGAGAAACTCCTTTATTTGTAGTCAACACAAGGTAGTATGAACATGTGTCAACAAAGAGTATTATGAACATGTGTTTATTGTGCCTTATCAGAAAAATCACAACCCTGAGGAAAGTCACAATAATTCGAAAATGTCGTAACTTATTGGAAAAATAATAACCCTTCAGAAAAATCATAATCCTTTGAATATGTCATAACTCGTTGGAAAAGTAACAACTCTTTGAAAAAGTCACAAATCTTCGGAGAAGTCACGACTCTTCAATGCGAAAAGTGTCTGATTTTAATATAATATAAATAAATAAGTAAATATATAAATATAATTTAGAATATAGAAGATATAAAGGGAGAAAAGAAATTTAAAAAAAGATTGATGACACAATCCTAATAATTTAGACTTCAGACCTAAGAGAACTCAGTAAATGAGGCGATCAAGGTAGGTTAACTTTAGATGCTTGCCCTACAACCTTATGTATGAAAAAGTTAACAATATATAAATGGACATCTCCTAGACTAACTCATGTTGTACAACAGAAATGCTAAGTGAATCCAGGGAAACAATAACAAAGAAATATCAGTTATCTGTTGTTGGATTACTTCCTTGATTTGAATGAAGCCTTTGATTGCACTGCATTCTGACAGGCTCCTTTTGGATTAGCTGGCTGGTTTGACTTCCTATCACTACTGCTCGCTGCCTCTTTAGCCACTGCACCTTGAGAACCTCTAATTTGAGTTGCTCTCTTATCCTTTCTCTTTGGTCTGTAACTAAACCTCTCCCTCTTGGGAAGCCACCTCTCTGGATCAGGTGGAGGTCCTGGATTAGCTGGGTCAAAGCCCTTTGGATATTTTGGTTTTCTATTCCTCTTTTCCTTCGCCTTATCCTTACTCTTCGCTTCGTGTGTTTCAGTGGCTCCAGCATTTGGACCTTTCTCAGCTTGCTTGGCAACAGACGTTTTCTCCAAACTGTCGATGTTTATTGCTTTCAAACCAGGTAGTGGTTTTAATTGCTTCTCACAAGCTTTTGCTTTCTCAATGTCAGCATGGGCTGCAGTCTGGATTAATCCAACTAAAGCCTCAATACTTCCATGGCTTTTCACTAGCTGCTCATAAAGGCGTGCTGCCTCCTCTTTCCTTCCGTGCCTGAGCTTGAAAGCAGCAGCCTCCTGCATGATGGTATTGAGCTTATTGTCTTCAGTCATGGCATTTGACCACCACTTGATTGCAGAATCAAACACAGCATCGGCACCATCAATATCTCCAGCCCGTTCCTTGAGAGAGACATTAGTGGCAACAGTTGCAGGCTTGTGTTGAATGTCAGGTATTTTCGCCAAGGAATCAACTGCAATTTGCGGATGGCCAGCAACTGCAGCAACCTGAGCCCTTGCAAGCAGGATAACCTTGGACCTGTCAGGAAACTTATCTGCATACTGTCCAAGCAGGGGCGGATCTAGGGGTTAGTTAGGGGTTCATCTGAACCCCCTTAGCATAACTAGAATGCGTGGCTCAGCGGTCTAGGGGGTGCAAGGTTTTACTTCTCACAGGTTGGGAGTTCAATTCCCATTAACATCATTTTCTTGGTAGTTTTTGTTTAGTAAGCAATGAGCTTTGTTTGTCCTTCCTAAATCTTTTATCCATTTTTAATTAGTGTACATTTGTATGTATTTATTATTTATATTAAAAATAGCTAAAAAAATTCTATGTTGCTAGATATTGCACCTAAAATATCATGTATGTAATTATTATTTTTCATATAATTGAAATAAAAAATAATTCAATTCTCTTTTTTGATGTTCTCAATACTAGTTTATATCCTTAGCTAAATTTCTAATTTCAGCTAAGAAAAAAATCACAATCTTTCTCTCTTTATATGATTTATGTCAAGTTTGTTTAATATATTTTTATATTTGACTAGTTTATCATATATAAGATTTTTGTATTTTGTCAACTTTTATTGTTTATGTTATTTGAGTTATATCACTCGTTCGTTTCACCTATATTTTTTTTAATCATTCAACCTATAAATATTTATATTGTTCAATATTTTTATTTTTTATCGTTATTGAGCACTAAATAAGTATTATGGTACTAATAATTCAAGGGAAACTTACATAAATATACTATATTAAAAAAATATTTATCATTTATAGCAACGATATTTTTTTTCACTTGATACACCTTTATTTAAAAATTGTATTTTTTGGGGTATTAATTGGGAAGAAAAAAATTAAAAATAAAATAGGACACTACAAAGTGAGAGTTAAAAAAAAAAGGCGCATTTTTTTTTTTTGAAAGAGCTTGAAGGTGGAGAGTAAAAATGGAAAAATATATTAAATGGGCTTGATAAGGCGGGTTAAAATATAGCGGACACCTCACTTTGTTTTTTTATGTATTTACTTCTTCATATTTCGAACCTCCTAAATAAAAATCTTGCATTCGCCAGTGTGTCCAAATATTTCTTCAGCTTTAGCAGCTTTGTTCTCTCTCACATGTACCGCAGCTTGAAGAAGTACAAGCATCAAGCTACCAGGGAACATCCCAGGTAGAGCGCCAACAAATTCTCTAGCCTGTAACAATCCAATGAGATTATTTACTGCCACCGCAAGTGAAGACTCGTCGGCCAAATTTCTTTTGACAAAATCAGTATAAGATGCAACGGCCTCTTGGGTGTTCCCTAGAATCTGGAGAGAGAAAAAAAACAACTTGCATCTTTGCAACTTATCAAAGCAAAAGAAGACTACTCAAACTCATGTCATAAGATAATTTACATGTTGTACATATGCAATTTGAACAGCTATAGGTGCCAATTCAATTTCAACATCATCATCAGCTAAATTCTCTTCCATTAGTGTTTCCTGACCAATTCTGTAATTCCATTGTCCACAATAAGATATTCATGTTACCACATTTGATTTGACAGAGAATTGCAAAGAAGTGGAAGATTTTGTCACATTTGATTTGACACTTCTAAAAGTGCATAAAGTTTAAAAACACAAAGGAGAGAAAATATCATTATACGATAGTTCCAAATGAATACACCAGAATGCAGTACCTTCCAATCAGAAACCAGATCAGCAACAAGATTTATCTCCAAGGAATCTATAGTAGATTTTGGGAGCGCTTTTGATAAATATCGACAGATGCACTCATCTTTCCTAAATGATACAAAATCTGAGATTCCAACAGCATTGACTCAGTACTTCCTTCTTGCCCTTTCAAGGACTCTAAAGCCTCCTCCAATTTATTTTTTCGATATATGCAATATCCCTTTTCAAAGAAAGCATGACAATGAAAAAGGGAAAATTAATGAGAGAAACAAAATCTAGAATTGAAGAGAAAGCAATTGCAGAAGAAGTATGTTGGAGAATAAAATCAAGATGCCTATGGTTGAAGGAGGCTAATAAGAACACAAAATTCTTTCAGAGAATGGCTAACTCACACAAAAGAGGTAAAGAGACAGACTCATCGAGACCCTACCTTGAACTGTACAAAGAGACAGAATCATGGAGACCCTCAACTGCACTTTGCTGCCCCTAAGTCCTGCCCAGGGGTGTTCACAGGACCATTTGGGTCGGTTATTTTTCAAAATGGATAGGGTCTATGGGCCGTAGAAAGGTCGACGACTCGTAGAAGTGTCTCGTGGGAAGTAGATTTATGATTCCTCTTTAAAGGCTTTTCAATATGTTTTAGTTGGTCATACATAACATGTTTTCCTTCATGTCCCATTATGATCATGCTTCATGTTTTTATGCATATCCCTTATACTTTGTACATTTCATGTACTAATGCATACATGTGCTTATATTGTTTAATAATGTAGGGTTCAACGCTTCATTTCCTCCCACTCATGGCTAGATTCGGATTGCTACCTATTGCTTTGGATTGGTGAGTCCTCATACTTTGAGGGCAATACCATGAAGATTTTACAAAGGAGGAGAGATGGAAGATTGTCCCAGCATGCATTTGGTGGTCAATCTGGAAAGAGAGAAATAATAGGAGATTTGAAAATGTACAAAATAGTCTTCAGGATGTCAAAATGAAGTGTCTAGCTCTATTTTACTTTTGGTGTAAACATAATTCATTAGCTCAAACAGAAGACATTTTTTATGTTTTAGATTTTTTATAGATAAAATAGATTTATTTTGAGCTTTTGATAGATTGTAATACTTTTGAAGGGGAGCTATATTGTTTGGTTATAGTATACCTATGGAAATACAGAGTAAAGGCTACCAGTTTCAAAAAAATAACAACCATGCAAACAATTTTACTCTCAAATGGACCCTAACAATAACGAATAATACATACACAACTAAAACTATCTGTGTAGGATATCCAAGACCAAAGTCCTAAACGACATGCCCATAAAGATGCTAGAAAGGAATAATGCAGACCCATATACGTAGATACCGATCTCATTAACATATCCATGCTAAATACATACCCAAATCCTATTATTAACGTTAAGTACAACTGGTAATGCATACAATCTCAATGGTGCATAGAATAAAACATAATACAATTAAGCAAAACTCCCAATGCACAATGCATTGCACCACTTCACTTGATGTGGTGCAATGAAAGGTATCTCGAACTCTTTACCAACAACAACAGGCTCTCGATATGTTTGTTTATTCTGTAATAATATTTTTTGAATTAGTGTTAAAATGTTAATTGGTTTAAGACTGCGGAAAAATCATTTTGTTGTTTTTCATAACAAAATTTTAGAAAAATAGTTATTGTGATAATATAACTCTCTCGACTCATTCGATAGTGTGGTATAATAGAGATTATGATTGGTCAAGCCCAATTAGGCCACTTAAACGTCAAATGCTCTCAAATATTTGATTTTTATCAAGTAACTAGTCATTTTGTATGCATTTAGGATTTATAATTCTATATGAAAAAAGTCAATACTTTATTATAAAACTTCAGAAAGATTCTTTCAATTTAATAAAAATGTTAGTTATTAATGGCTTGAGACTTGGAAATTGTATCAATATTTAGTTGTATTTAGTTTCATATATTAGATCACATAAGAGGAGTTATTAGACCAAAATGGGCATCGTATGGAAAGAAATCTTACTAAAATGGTGAATTATGGCAAGGGGCACAGTTACAAAATAAATTTATGTCTTACTGGTATTTAAAAATTTAGAGTATTTATTGTTATCATGCGTACTCATTCATTTTCAGAGATCACAAAAATGAGATAAATTTTGGTCATTGCATTATTTTGCATATTATTACCTATTGTACTGCCTCTTATCATTGTATTGATTGAACTAATGGGAATTTTCTGCCTGATACATGTTGTAAGCCAACTCAAATCTGAAAAGTTCATAATAGTTGAAAAAAATACTGTAGTACATCTAAAAGCTACCACAAATACAACTGAAAATCGTTGATCATTGTTTGTGAAATATATAAAACTTGTCCTTTTAGGGGTAGGATGGGTATACAAAGTTTAGGAGACAAGAAAAAAATAAGTTCATTCTCAATAATACAGGAAGAAATACAATAGATAGTACCCAGAAACATACCTGATGCCTCATCATAGAATTCAGAGGAAAGAGACTTTATCAAGGTGAATACACAAGTACACAAATGAATATACAACTAGAGTCAACCAAATACCTACAAATAGGAAAGTGGGTATGCCTGCGATAAGAATTTACTTCTTCAATACTCTGCAATTAACAACATTCATCAATTAGCAATCAAATTGATTTTTAGAGTGTTAGAGTTCACAGTATCAAATACAAATAAAATCTGACATGCAAGCCTCAAAATTATACTGTCTTGGCTCCTTGACCAATGCGTCACATTTGTGACATAATGCTATTCGTGGATATAATAATTGAATATCCTTAAACGTAACCACTCCTTGACCAATGCGTCACATTTGTGACATAATGCTATTCGTGGATATAATAATTGAATATCCTTAAACGTAACCAGGATGAAATAAACCATTCGTTTCTAACAGATTGTTAGAATGAGAACTTATACAAATAGGCTCCAATTCTAAGAATTATGCACAACAAAATGATGTAAATACAAAAGTTTCGATTTGATCTCAGCTGAAAAAGTTATCTGCTGCACCAAAAGATAGAAGTACAACCTCGCAGACCGCCTAAACTTACAGAGAATGATTTAATATAGTAGAAGTTCAGTTACCTGGTTAACCATGTCCTTAAGCCTACACTAATAAAACACAGCTAAAAATGGAAGTAAAAGCGATGGACGGCGTCGCTCCAAAAAGCGACGCCATTTGTTACACTGTCCGTCGCTTCTTAATAAAAATAATTTTTAATTTTCTTTTTTTGAGAAAGCGACGGACAGCATCGCTTCGTCCGTGCTTCTTTTCGTGGATTTTTGCGTCAAATATATATATAATGAATAATTAATTATTTTATATAGATAGCAACGCAGTCCGTCTCTTTCTATTAAAAATAATTTTTTATTAATTTAAAAAAAGTCATACCATCCGTCGCTTTTAATTAATTTAAATTATTTAATTATTTTTTAAAATAAGCGACGGAATGCATCTTTATGTCCGTCGCTTTTTGGTCAAAATTTTTTATCAAATATTTTAAGAAAGCGACGGACGGTGTCTCTTTGTCCGTCTTAGACCGTCGCTTTTTGGTAAAAATGTTGGTCAAACATTTTAAAAAAAAGCGACGGACATAGAGACGTTGTCCGTCGCTTTCTTTAAAATATCTGCTAGTGCAGACGGGATTTTCCCCATTTCTCCATCTCTCTTCTTTCTCTCTTCTCTCCGTCCCTCTTCCTCTCTCTTGACGAAGTGACGCCGACGAAGTGACGCCGGCGCTCCTGCCCACGCCGCCCGTCACCCCTGCCCACGCCGTTGTTGCCCACCGCCGATCCCCACCCCGACCCACTGCCCTTCTCCTTTAATTAAAGGTTAGGGTTTATAGTTCCATTTTTAATTTCTTTCAATTTGAGTATTGAATTTGTTA
>JAJOOS010008279.1:0-11853 GCA_029582725.1 Solanum chiquidenum | reverse complement strand
AAAAGCTATAAGGGAACTAAGTATTCCCAAGAGTTTAAAATGTTTTCACATTTGAACAAGAAAGGGAAACACCGATTTCCAAGAGAGATTTTAAGCTAAAGTTTTGAGTAATTATCTCAAACCAAAGAAAGAAGTTTTGATTTTAAATCATATGAGCTAAGTATATTTTGGGAGTAGTATTGAGAACCGATATGAGGATTTGAGTTCATATTAACTCAAGTTTCCATAACCATGTAGCCATCATGGGTAGTAAAGGATCATACTTTTTAGATGACTCCTTAAGTTGCTTTTTAGGATAGACTAGTGGATCCACTTAGTTAAGGTGTTCTATATGACGGGAAAATATAGGACAGTTCTGGCAGCATGGGCAAGATGGTGTATCACCACTTAGGCTCATAGTGGTGGTTGTCAGTTAGAGAAACTCTCGTAGAAACTATATTACTTTATTATATGAGTAAAGTTGAGTTTGTTATTGCATTTTCTCTAACGAACTAAGTTGTTTTCCACTGTTTTACAAGATTTCTATATATTGCATATGCTTTATTGCTTTATATTGAGTTAAGTTATTCAAGAGTTGAGTAAAGCCAATGTAAGTATTCCCTTCAGATTCTTTTCAAACATATTTCATGTTTATCATTCCGACTAGCATAGTCGTATATTCAATGTATTGATGCCAGTTGTCCTGCATCGTCTTTTGATGCAGACACAGGTCACCAAGATCATCATCCAGCACCTCGTTGATCCAGTTGAGCACTTATAGTTTGTTGGTGAGACTCCTTGCATTCCGGAGGGCTTGTTTTTATCATTTTCTTTTAGTATTTCATTGTTAGGATGATCAGGGGTCTTGTCCCGACATCCCTCTTTGTTTCAGAGGCTTCGTAGATAGATAGTTACAGTTCTTTAGTCTTATTCATTTCAGTTGTATACATTTAAGACTTGAGTTGCCATTTTGGCTAAGATATTATTTCTTAAGTTATGCATGGGTTATATTTCTTATGTTTAAGTCTTCCACTGAGTAAGTAAGCCAAGCCAAGGGTTCGCTTGGGGCCAGCAATGGTTCTCGAGTGCCACCCATGTCTGGGGTGTAGGCTCGGGGAGTGACACTTATACTCCCCATTTTAAAACCACTTTGCCTCCTAATAGCCACTTAATTTTAAGAAAATGAAGCATTGGAGTTGTCACTTGAAATACGACATCTCCTACCTCCGATGGTAGGCAAATTGATTTGACTACACCTATCTCCACGGGTTTTTCATTTTCAGTGAATTCATTTGCGAACCCCATATCACCAACAATTTATTTGTCATCCTCTTGATTCATCTTCTCCTGTTTTTGGCAAACAACAACTGTCACGACCCAGACTATCGTGATTGGCACCCACGCTAACCCTCCGGAGAGAGAACCATTAATGCTAATTAATTAACCAACTCTAATCAAATATTAACACATTTAAGTTACAGAAGCATGTTAAATAGCTAAAAACTTAAGTTCCCATAAAATTCACAAGATCTAATAACTTAACAATGCAGAAAATACACCTAGAACCTGAAAGTCAATGTACCAAAACATCTAACAAGATCCATAAGTATAACAAGAAGGGTTACAACCCCAAGCTAATGAACTAATAACTAACTAGAAAAGTCTAAATCCGAAATGTGGACATAGGCGAAAGGAGAACTCATGGCAGCCTGGAAGAACTAGCTCACCCTTGAATTCGAACGATCACTGATCTTCTAAGCGAGGTCTGTCAATAGCCGCCTGAAGAAGCCCTGTACTCTACAAAGAAAGAGCAAATGTAGTATCAATACACAACCACAGTGTACTGATGGGATCACGCGACTACCCCACTAAGTGCAACATATATAAGTCATACAACATAATAACAACATGCATACACCGAACATATACAATATCATCATCATTCACGAATAATGTACAATTTCACATTTCTCAAGATACACAATTATTGTCAAATCATTGGTCATCTCATGGAACCCAAACCTAAATAGTTAGCATACCGGAACGTGGTATCCAATCAAATGTTTATGCCAGAACGTGGCAACTGATACCATAATTATGCCAGAACATGGCAATCGATCCAAGTTAGTGTGTCAGAACGCAACACCCGATCCATTCAACAAGCCGCAATCACAATCCGATCCATTTTTACACCATGTGATTTGTGATTGTGATTGTGGCTTGTTGAATGGATCGGGTGTTGCATTCCAACACACCAACTTGGATCGGTTGCCACTTTCCTGCAAAATTATAGGATCGGTTGCCACGTTCCAGCATAATCATTAGATCGGGTACCACGTTCTGGTATGCTAACTGTTTGGGTTTGGGTTCCCTGAGAGGACCAATGATTTGACAGAATTGTATGACTTGAGGATTATGAAATTGTACATTATTCGTAATGATAACTGATATTGTATTTCCTAGAGTTGTTATATGGTTATAAGGACTTATGTTTGATTGTTCTTCTATGTTGAGTAAACTTGATATGTACCTTGATGTTGAGTGAACCGGAAGGGGCGAACCCAACCGGGATGTTGTACGGTAGGTGGGGAGTCAACGTAGCAAGAATTGTTAATGTTCGAGTAAAGGGGCGTCATGTGTTGTAATGACAAGAAGTGGGGTAGTGTATGTGATGTAAGTGCTTAGGTGGATTTCACTTGGGAGAAAGGGATTTGTGGTTAGTGGTTAGAAAGCTTGACGTAATGTACTATGTGGCCATGATTGGGTAATATGAAGAGGAAGTAAGGGTATGACGTGAGTGGTTAGGTGGAATTCTTGTAGTTGTATTTGGGGACTTTTCTATGTGTTTGAATGGTTAGGATATGATCTTAAACCTAGTAAGTAGGTTGACCGAGAAGGTGGTTAGTAGTTAGAGTACTAGCGTGATTTGAAGGTATTTCAAGAGATGGTAAATGTGGAGAAGCGAGAGGTTTTATTGCATGATCTTACTAGTTGTTTTCTTATGTTATGTGGTGGGCATCGGGTTGACCGATGATGCCTACTAGTACGTGTGGTTTGTACTGATACTACTCTTGCTATGTTTTTTGACATAGTCTGGATGCAGGTTGGTGATGTTTTATTAGGTGAAGACAAAGAAATTCTTTAACAACTTCTATCTTCCCTTCTGCATGGTGGGAGCTGCGTTTTTATTTATTATGTCCAGTTGTACTCTTAGTAGCTCTTGTACCTATTTAGAATAGATCCTTGGGGGTGTTAATTACTTTACAAGTCTTAACCAAAATTGTGTTAAGGGAAATCTATTTATAAAATTTCATTAGTACATCTTATTTTTGTTTTACTTAATTTCAGTATGTTGTAACTGTTGGGATAAGACGGTTCTCCTACCAAGGTGGTAGTATGAAGGTGTCCGCACGGCCCAGTGGGTTGGGTCGTGACAAATTGGTATCAAAGCCCAAGTTACCGGTCTCCTAGTACAAGAGCAAAATGCGGACTAGACTCCTGCAGATTGGTGTGTTGACGTCCACATCTAATCTTCAGGAAGCTAGGAAACAATCTAGGAAGTCGTTTCACTTTCTCCTCTTTTTTTCGTGCGAGTGTCGCTTGTAGTATGAGATGAGTCCAATTGGTATTTCCCGATTTCAATTGGTGTCTCAACAAAGTTGAACGGACGTCGTGGTCACGACTGAAGGAGCACAAGCAAGGTAAATTGGAACTGAGAAGGTTCTAATTGGTATTTGTCCCTAGGGGTGGTGTAAATACACGGATGATCAGTAATAGTCATTCATGGAGTGAGCTAACTAATAAGGTGAAATTGTTGTGATGTGTGGTTTGTAACTGTGAATGTGTACTTCTTGTCGTTTGGGATAACTGTGAAGTGAAGGTCTGCTTTGGGTGTCTAAATTAACGGAGGATGAGAAAAGTATTTTTGTTGCGAGGGTGTTGTGATATAATTATGCGCACAGTGTTGTTTGTCTGAATTTGAAATATGTAATATGCTGGCTAAATTTTTGAAATTATGCAAGTTGTAACGACTTGAGTATTGTGAAGCCCGTTGCGAAAAGAAGGTCCTGACTAGATTCGATGAGAGGGTTTAGATAAAACTACGAGGTGTTTGAGAGGATTTTGAGAGAAGTGAATGAGGAAAGGGTGAAAATGAGGGAACCATCCCTCATTTCCCCCTTTACTGCTTTTCGATCTCCCGCTTTAGCGGGAGTATTCTCGCCACAGCGGCCCCACCTCAGCGGGAGGGCTGCCACCCTGGCGGGATCAAGTTGTGTAAATTGGGACGCAATTTTTTTTTCTTTGAGCAATGCGTCATATCCCTAACTGGTCCTTAAAAGTATAGAACCCTTCGTTAATCAGGTTTGAAAAGTCCTTCCTGTTTGTGATTTCGTGATTGATCGAGTTGTTAGTCGAAGAGACTTTGGAGTATAGTGTGTAATGACCCGATTGCTAGTCGTTCGGGGATGAATGAGGGGTAAATTAGTATCTATTGTAATGACCTGAACCATCATTAATTAGGAAAATTGGAACTTTGACAAATATTGGGCCACTATCCCACCAGGGCGGGCCAGATATCGCTAGGGCGGCGGCGCCAGAGCGAGATAGGCGAGACAAAATTTAAATAACTTGAAATCCTATTTTCTCCTTCTTTCTTAAATACCTTAATTAGTCCTAAAATACCCTAGAAACCCTCAGAAAGCTGCTCTAAGCTTGCGAAGGAAGGAGAATGAGATTTCTAGAGTAAAAAGGTCGATGGATTGCAGATTTCTGGTCAAGATCACCGTCACGAGTTGCAAAAAACCAGAATAGGAGCTATAACTCCGTACGACTGCTTCGCGCCTAGGTAGGCTAGGTTTTATTAACTGAGTAGTTATAAATTTGTGCCCTCTGCGTAATATAATGTAATTCAATGGTAGGAGTTCTGCGTAGGGCTTCGTTCACAGAACAAAAGATGATTTAATCATAGGAAGACGCCTTAGGTGATGAACTAGGGCTAAGTTGGTCGAATTATAGTTAAGTTATTTATGCCGTTGAATACTTCATTGTGATGGGTGCGATTCTATGTTTGTGTGGTATATGTTATTCTTGCTTCGTTATGATACATGTATGTATGCAAATATTGCATTGTTGATCACATTAATTGTAAAAGAGGATATGCGAATGATGAATGCCTTGAATCATGACCTGAATGGATGATTATGAGAATGTGATTTGTGATTGTGATTGTGGCTTGTTGAATGGATCGGATGTTGCATTCCGACACACTAACTTGGATCGATTGCCACTTTCTGGCAGAATTATAGGATCGGTTGCCACGTTCTAGGAAGTGATACGGTAGATGGGGAGTCAACGTCGTAAGAATTGTTAATGTCCGAGTAAAGTGGAGTCGCGTGTTGTAATGGCGAGGAGTGGGGTAGTGTACGTGATGTAAGTGCTTAGGTGGATTTCACTTGGGAAAAAGGTATTTTTGGTTAGTGGTTAGAAAGCTTGACGTAACGTACTATGTGGCCATTATTGGGTAATATGAAGTGGAAGTACGAGTATGACGTGAGCGGTTAGTTGGAATGCTTGCAATTATATTTGGGTTCTTTTCTATGTGTTAGAATGGTTAGTGAATGATCAAGAACCTAGTAAGTAGGTTGACCGAGAAGGTGATTAGTAGTTAGAGTACTAGCGTGATTCGAAGGTATTTCGAGAGAGGCTAAATATGGAGAAGCGATGGATTTTATTACATGATCCTACTAGTTGTTTTATTATGTTATGTGGTGGCCATCGGGTTGACCGATGATGCCTACCAGTACGTGTGGTTTGTATTGATACTACTCTTGCTATGTCTTTTGACATAGTCTGGATGCATGTTGGTGATGTTTCATTAGGTGAAGACGAAGAAATTCTCCAGCAGCTTCTATCTTCCCTTCTGCATGGTGGGAGCTGCGTTTTTATTTATTATGTCCAGTTGTACTCTTAGTAGCTCTTGTACCTATTTAGAATAGATCCTTGGGGGTGTTAATTACTTTACAAGTCTTAACCAAAATTGTGTTAAGGGAAATCTATTTATAAAATTTCGTTAGTACATCTTATTTCCATCTTACTTAATTTCCGCATGTTAAACTGTTGGGATAAGAGGGTTCTCCTACTTAGGTGGTAGTATGTAGGTGCCCGCACGGCCCAGTGGGTTGGGTCGTGACAAAAATGAATCACACATGCCCTCAACATGTCTTCCAACACTTGAATAGTTCTCTCGGACTACCCGTCCGTCTGTGGATGGAAAGAGGTACTAAAAGTGAGTTGTGTGCCCAATTCATCATGTAATTTCCTCCAAAACTTGGAGGTAAATTGAGTACCATGATCTGATAGAAAGGGGAACCCAATGCAACCTCACTATCTCTTTTACATACACCTTAGCCAATTGTTCAACATTGTAATCTATTCTTACTGGAATAAAATGGACTGACTTAGTCAATCTATCAACCACTACCCAAATAGAATCAAACTTCCCCAAAGTCTTGGGAAGACCAACCACAAAATCCATGGCTATCCTCTCCCACTTCCATTCCGTTCTTTGAAGTAAACCTGCAGGCCTGTGATGTTCATACTTCACTTGTTGACAATTTTGACACTTTGCCACAAACTCTACTAAATCCTTCTTCATGCCAGACCCCCAATAAATTCGCTTCAAATCTCGGTACATCTTGGTCACCCCTGGATGAAAGGAGTATCGCGAACAATGGGATTCTAACAACAAATTTTGAATCAAGTCATCAACTTGAGGAACACAAATCCTTCCTTTAAAACTGAGCACATCTTCCGCATCAAGAGTGGTCTCCTGTGCCTTACCAATCACAGTCTTTTTCTTGAGTTCATTCAAATTTCCATCCTCGAATTGCTTGGCCTTGATCTATTCCATAAATGTGGCCGTACTTCAATGCTAGCTAACACCCCACCTCTTTCTGAGATTCCTAATTGCATGAATTTGGACTCCAATGTCTGAATTTCCTTAGCAAAAGGTCGTTTAGTTACACTCAAGCAAGCTAAACTACCCATACTTACCGCCTTTCGACTCAAAGCGTCTGCCACTACATTAGCCTTACCCGGATGGTATTGAATGGTGACATCATAATCTTTAAGTAACTCCATCCACCTTCATTGTCTCAAATTCAGATCCTTTTGAGTGAACACATGTTGCAAACTACGATGATCAGTAAACACCTGACACTTAACACCATAGAGGTAATGCCGCCAGATATTAAGAGCAAACACTACCTCTGCCAACTCCAAATCATGTGTTGGATAATTCCTCTCATGCACCTTCAATTGACGCGAGGCATAAGCTATAACATTCTTATCCTGCATCAACACATTACCCAAACCAGAATGTGAAGCATCAAAATAAACAATAAAATCCTTACCTTCCACCGGTAGTGCTAGGATAAGTGATGTGGTCAAGAAAGTCTTGAGCTTTTGAAAGCTATCCTCACATTTTTCAGTCCATTCAAATGGTATTTCCTTTTTGGTCAAATTTGTCAAGTGAGTGGCAATAGAGCTAGGCCGAACCCAATTCTTAACCGCATCAATCTTTTGGGGATCTACCATTACCCCTTCTTTTGAAACTATATTCCTCAAAAATGCAACCGAAGTCAACCAAAATTCACACTTAGAAAATTTATCATACAACCTTTGTTTCCCAAGAACACCAAGAAGAATACGAAGATGGTCGACATGCTCTTCCTCACTTTTTGAATAGACTAAACTATCATCAATAAAGACTATGACAAATGAATCAAGAAATGGCTTGAACATGTCATTCATTAAACTCATAAAATCTGCGGGGACATTAGTCAACCCAAACGACATAACTAAAAACTCATAGTGCCCATAGCGGGTTCTAAACGCTGTCTTGGGCACATCCTCAGTCTTAATCTTCAACTGATGGTAATCAAACCTTAGATTAATCTTGGAGAAAATTGATGCACCTTGCAATTAGTCAAAAAGATCATCTATTCGAGGCAAAGTGTACTTGTTTCAAATGGTGACCCTATTCAATTGCCGGTAATCTATACACATTCACATACTACCATCTTTTTTCTTAACAAACAAAACTAGGGCACCCCATGGGGAAGCACTAGGACAAATAAATCCCTTATAAAAAAGTTCTTAGATTTGAGCCTTAAGATCTCTTAATTTCGCCGGAGCCATGTGATATGGAGTAATGGAAATGGGACGAGTACCAGGTTCTAAATTAATGCAAAAATCTATATCTCTATCCTGAGGCATAACCGACAAATCATTAGGAAACACTTCTCTAAATTCTAACACCACATGAATAAATTCAATAGATGGAAACTCAACCTCAACATCTCGAATATTATCCAAATAAGCCAAACAACCCTTCCCTACCAGTTTCCTAGCCCGAATGGAAGATATGATCTTAGCTTACTTAGGGTTGTACACCCCTTCCCACTCTAACTTTTCCCTTCCCAGAATTTCTAGAGTTACAAACTTAGTATTACAATTAAGCACAACATAATATGGGGACAACCAAGTCACGCCTAAGATTATATCAAAGTCAGTCATCTCCAAAATCACCAAATCAGCCCATGTATGAAAACCCATAAACAAAATAGGACAAGAACGATAGACATATGTGACTATGACAGACTTTCCAACTGGGGTATAAATATGGATGGGACATCAAGTATATCACAAATCATAGCAAATGTTTCGGCAAATCACACGGACATATAAGAATAAGTACAACCCGGATCAAATAACACATTAGCCATCCGATCACAGACAAGAATAGTACCTGTGATCACCGGGTCAGATGCCTCTACCTCATTCTTGCTCAGAAAGGCGTAACACTGAGCCCTATCCTCATGTCGAGCGACTTCCCTGCCTGGTTGCACGTTACCCCTGCCTACGTTACCATTTCCTATACCTCCATGGCCTGACTCATTACCACCTCGCCCACCTTGTGGATGCCCTCGACTATTATTACCATTTCTCACGGGTACCACTACTCTAGACGGCTTCTACGCGGAATCTAACACTTGTGGATGGGGACAATCTCTCCTCATATGCCCAGGTTCTCCACAATTGTAGCAAGTACGATCAAAAGATAGCCTGCTTCCCATCGAAGGAACGTCTCCCTGGCTATCCTGAATCAAATTATGAGGTAGAGTTCTCGAGTAAATACCTGTAGAGGCGGGCATAGAGAACTGAATTGGCCTGACTGCAAGTGTTGGCCTCCTCGACCCCTTGGAGTAAGTACCTTGAAAGTTACCCGATATCATACCCCAACCCAAGGTGAGGCGGAGAAGTACCATATGAACACATGTTTTACAAGTGACCTATGATGAGAAAGTAAACTACTATGCATATAGATTGACTAATGAGAAGCTACATAAACAACACATATCGACTAGCTGAACCGATACATGTGACAAGTAAAACTATAAATACAGATGATAGCTTTACATTCGACAAAGCCTTTAATGGAATCCATGACTGTACGACTATAAAAATACGCATAGTAAAGACTTGGAAATGCCCCGAATCAACCTGGAGCTCACCAACAACCGTTGAGTATCATGTTCTTCTATTAGGGAGATCTACTAGTTGAGTACATGTACCTGCAACATGAAATGCAGTGTCCCCAATAAGGGACGTCAGTATGAATGAATGTACTGAATACGTAAGGCATAATACAACCATATGTAAAATGAGAGCTGAAGTAAAACCAAATACAAATAGATAAGGATTTCTGACCACCTTTGCTTATACTTGTGGAATCATGTATGTTACATTCTTTTCTTTACTTTTCTGTGCTTTATAATCTTTGTAGGGAATGTGATACAAATGACCAGCTGATCAGTGGTAGAAGAGGATGACCCATGCTAGGTATTTTAACCCCTGGGATGTTGTTCTCATAACTACACAAATTGGGATCGGCCCATGCTAGGCTTTCGCCCCTAAGTGCCACCCTTCTATACCAATTGGGATCAGCCCATGCTAGGATTTCTCCCCTGAGCTGCCACCCTTCTATACCAATTAGGATCGACCCATGCTAAGCATTTTCCCCTGGGCTGCCACCCGTAATTATACAGATTGCTTCACTTAGATTCTTTATTCTTTAATATTATGATTTTGGTGGTCATAATCATTTTTTAGATTTGGAACCATAGACCAGTATTAGAAGACATGAAGATTATGAATCCAAGGCAGTAACAATGACGTAAGGATCTATGTAACATAAATGTATTACTTATGAGCTTAAATGGCACAACTAACATCAATTGACTAAGATGAGACTTTACCAAGCTTGTTGTTGCGAATACCATTTCTATATTAGCACATAGGAGGATAATTATACAAGTGTAGAGTAATGAACATATAATGAGGTGATTCGACACACTAGGAGGAGAACTTAGGAAATTCACTTCATTTATATTAATCGCAAGTATCAGATTTCATGCCCAAGAATATGCAATCGAATAGCCTTGCATACCTTGTTGTATAACTCCTCCCGTTCAAATTATTAATCTGAATTTATGAAACTTTTCCTTATAACTTGGAATTTTCAATAACTTCAACTTCCCTTCACACTTGTCATACAGAGATGAGGGTTTCTTCAGGAACCCTAGAAGAACTTTAAGCCAGTTGTTTTAATCCTTAAGAGAAAAGAGAGAGAGAGATGGAGTTAATTCTCAATATTGTGTGTTAAAAATGAGTGATAATAGCAGCCAATATATCTTATATTTAGCCTTATTCACCATTAATAATATCCTCTAGAACTTCCTCCTTTTTAGCTTCATTTTCAGCCACTAATTGGTCAAGTAGGTGATGCACCTGCGTATGTACATCAAGCTGCTCAAAAGGTCAAAGTAGGTGATTCACCTAGTTTCCCTTTTCCTTAGTTGGGCTTAACGTACATTGTGCCTTGGCAGATTGGCTGCTGGGTTTTAAATTTCATTTTCATTTTATTTAACTTAGTTTGGGTCTCAAGTGAGTCCATTATCATAGGCGCAAATCTGATCCATAAACCTTGGCCTTTTTAACTTGATCCATATAGCTGAAGTAGGTGATGGACCTACTTGGTCCTTTGGACTGGTCAATAAGTCAAATTAGGTGATGCACCTACTTTTCACCTACTAGCTTAGTTAAGTCAAGCAAGCAGGTCACTTTTTTTATTCCATTTTCTAAATCTTACTTCCTTTTGCTTTAACTTAACACTTCACCTTAAACTATAAGCTCAAATACGACCTTACTATCTCTAGTTTAAATGCTTTTGTCGGGGTTAACTTGCAGTACACATTCTGAAACATGCAATGCATCACATCACCTTCCAAGCTAGTTTAAACCAACACTAATCATATAAGAAACATGGTTCCTCACCTGTACGATAAGTCTATGAAAAGTATCATATCAGCAAAACTAACTTATACGTAATATGGGGTGTTACATAAATAGATCTACTATACGTAGAAAACGGGGTGTTACTGTCACGACCCGGGAGCACCCCCTAGTCGTAACCGGCGTACTCGACCTCGAAGAGGTCTAATACAAGCCTCTTAGCATTCATTCATAGCATAGACACTAAAACCATAAGGAATTTAAAACTTTCTTTACCAAGAAAAACATTGCATAAAAAAAATAGCAAGCGGAAGACTTTCTAGACTTTATACATGTTGTCTCAAACCATCTAATACTTTAGAGTACAAAATTTCGGGACTAATCCCGTACACAACTTAAACAATACTAAAAGACATAAAAGAACATATTGGGTATTGTCCTCGAATCTATGAGGACTCACCAAGTCTTCATCTTCAACACTTAGAAACCTATCAAAGCCATGACATGTCATCATTTCCA
>JAJOOS010008278.1:0-18420 GCA_029582725.1 Solanum chiquidenum | reverse complement strand
TTTGAGAGAATCTATTTTTGAGAGGGAAGGGTCAATTGAAGAATGGGGTCTAATTCTAGGCTTATGGGGTTTTAACCAACTAAAATACCCTAAAATAGGTATAATAACCGTTTATAATAATTTCCCAAAGTACCCCTCACTTATTTGGATCTTTTAAATAAGTCAAACTTGAGTTCTATTTTCGCAGATTTCGTCGGGAAACAAGTTCGCGACGCGGAGGTGTTCCCGCAAGTTCCTAGAAATTAAATTCCGAGACAGTAGAGTCCGCTGTGTCTCCGCATCGCGGAGACACTTTTTGTCCATAGGTGGAGCAGGTCCGCGACGCGGAGCTACTCCCTCTATGCATAACTTGCAAGCTGCCTTGGTAGCTTGCTTGGCCAAGGGTTGGGGTCCTCCTGGGGACCCTTAGGGCGGTCCCGGGGCGTCGTAATTGAATGTTTTGACCCTAAAAACATTTATTAAGACACTAGGGTCACCTCCACTGATTTTAGACTCCAAACAACACATAAAAAAATGAACAACATACTAGAACAAACCAACACGTAAAAGACTAGTTTCCGAACGTCTTGGTCGTCCCTTGACGTTTGACTTCCAAACTCTTTAAAACTGACTTAAAAGGCTATTCCTCATTATTTTAACAAGTTATTAATGCATAACACCCATGAGAGGCTCTACTTTATTCTACTTCATTTTGAGGGGTGTTACATATGTCATTATCCATGTCTAATGTAGTAATTCTATATGTGTTGATGGAATATGATCTATGGTCCTTGAAGGGCGAAGTATGTGAATTATGCATGATTAAGAGATTTATGTATATGCTTTAAGAACAATTTGAGAGTAAAGTTATTATGATAATGATCTAGTTATTGAGTTGTTGGAATATTATCCTCATGTAAACACTTATGTATGATTATGATATGATGTGAAAAGGTCTTTTCACAATATGATGATTCTAAGGTTGAAAGGCTATTCTCATCTATTGAATGTATGAGCTATAGTAGGAGTTATGTTGGATTGAGTGTCAAGACATTCTTTCATGATTATGAACTTAAGTCAAGACTTAATATAAACTCTATGGGAATTATTCTTAGCACCAACTGGATACTGATATGAGATTGAAGCCTTCATGTTAGTAGAGGCCAAGTTTCTAGGAGCAATCTCTTGGGATGGAAGCCCTCACAAAAGTAGAGGCTGGGTTTTCTAGTAGCAATCCCCTTATCCCATAAACTATGTGCCTTCATAGGTCTTCATCTAGTGGATCCACCTAAGCTAAGAGTATGGTTCTACCTTAGGCAAGTAGGACAACCCCTTTACGGTGTGAGGTAGACACCGAATTCCATGTTTAGCTCACATGGTCTACGTCGGTTAAGGCTTATTCCATTATGATAGTATGAACAAGAATATGAATTATGAACTAAATCTACTCAAGAATTTTTGCTTAGTATGGGTAGGATTATGGAATTTTTTTCGCGCATTGCACAAGTAAGCTTTGAGGGTATTTATGGTATGTTCCTCTTATGGTATGATGATATATGAGTTCAGTATGATATATGACTTATACATTTCCATTACCTTCTAAATGATGCTTTGACTTAGCAAATTGCATGCATTCAACTAAAACGTCCCTTTTAGCATGTTTTCTTGATTTTATGCATGACTATCATACTTAGTGCATTTCTGTACTAACCCATATTTTCCAACAATTTTCCTAAGTGTAGGGTCGGGTTCTCAAGGCGGTCCTCATTGTGGCTAGAGCTTGGAATTGTTGATTTCTCCTTGCTTATTGGTGAGTCCTCATAGTTCGAGGATGGATATTTTCATTCATTTGTTTCATTCTTGTATTGACTTTCAAAATATGTTTTATGGGCTATGACCCTATTTGGTTCAACTATGTAATAGATGGCCAATTGAGACAAGTCTAGACTTCCGCTTTGCTTTTATGAAAAACTTTTTAAGACTTGAAATGTGTTTTACTATAATTCTTCTAATGCTTTATGTTATGATATGCTAAGTGTCTTACATGGTGCCTTTAGGGATATTATGTTCCTTGTTACGTCTAGGAGGTACCCTTGGGCCGTGACAGGATTTCTTTTGGGTTTAGGAAATAATGACTTGAATGGGTCAGTTTTGGGGTTAAAATGACTTATATAGAGGTCCTAGGCTTGGTAAATCGACATGACTTTAATCTAATTAAAACTGGAAAAGACCATTTAACCCTGAACTTACAACGGTCTGCCTCATGACCACATGAGGTTCCACAAGCTCTGGTGCCTACCACGAGTCGTGGTGCCTGATTTGATTAACATTTTCAAAAACACTTCATCCAATTATAAGCGTCAACGATCGTTAATTAGTATATAACTCAACTAAATGAGTTAGGGTAGAATCCTATAGGGAGCGGTACGTGTTTGAGAATCAATTGAGAAGTGAGAATATACTCAAATCAGCCATAAGAAACATTATCAATTAAAATAATATTCAAATCAGGGGGTGACACGAATGTCAAATGGGGGGGTTTTGGTTTGAAATTATCAACTACAACAATGGCAAACAATACGAAATAACAATAATGAGATGGGTTCTTGGAATGTGATTCAATCATAGGCTAAGGTAGACATGTGAGTGATTTCAACTGTTAGTAAATAGTTAGATATTAGTGAGTAAGCTAGACTATAGAGGGGATAAACTTTCTCTCGAACAATTTACCCCGAATCAATTTGATTTCTCTCGAACATCAACAAGCATGCAAAATAAGAATAGCCCACACCTTAGTCCATTCACTCTCTCGAATTGAATGTGTGGGATTGAGTTTAGGGTTTACTCTCTCGAGTTGAACCGAGGTCAACCCAATATCCACTGACCATCAATCATTAATCTTATTGTTAAAGCCTCTCTCTCGAGCAAGCCTAAAACACAAGGGTAGAATTGTATTTGCAACTAAAATTCTTAAATTAAACCACAATTAATGATTGAACTCACTTATAAATAGCATTTAAACTAATAATTAGAAATACCATGAACTAAATCAGCCCATAATCACTTAATCACACCCCAAGAATTGGGGTTTTCGCTAGACATCATAAAAAGATAAAAATTATTACCAAATTGAGTTTCCATCAACTGGGTAAGATTGATTTCGTATTTAAAATGGTCCAATTCGAATAATCTCAAAGACCCACTTCCAATTTCTCAAAAGTGGAAACCTTCAATTCTTCAAAGCAAAAGAAGAACTAGAGAAACCTTCAATCCATGATTTGGACTCATTTAGGGCTTTCTTTGGATATATTTAGTGTCCTCAAATGCTTATTTTGTGCCAGTAACTGATGTAAAATCCTTGATTGCCACGTATTTGGATTTAGGAACAAAGCATGGACACTAATGGGCAAAAAGAAACAAGGCAGCTAAAAGAACGAAGAAAAGAATGCATGTTTATCGCCTAATCCATTGGGCGAGTCATCGAGTGGCTATTACCTCGCCTAAAATTTTTGTGTGCCAAAACCTTAAAGAGAAAATCAAGTTGGTGAGAGAAAGGAGTAGTCGTCATGTCACTGAATGGTTCCGCGATGAAGTGGTTGGATCGCCAAAAGGTACAGATGTTGAGGATGTTGAAGGCCTAAGCAAAAAGGTGATGGAACTGACCAAAGGGCGGATCGCCGAGTTGATCAGCGATCCCGACTTACTACGCCGAATGGTCCTTCACAGCATATTTTTGGAGACAATAAATACATTTTCAAATATTATGTTTAGTATCAGTTTTCATAATATAGAACTTTTAGAATTTTAGTGGGAACTCTAAGTATTGAGACAACTTCAATTTGGACCTTTGTAAAGATGAAATTAATTTTATCCAGTGGATGGAAACACAATTTGGTAACAATTTCTATCTTGTTACGATGTCTAGCTAAAACCCCAATTCTTAGGGTGTGATTATATATATGATTATAGGTTGATTTAGCTTCTGGGTATTTCTAAATGTTAGTTTAAATGCTGTTTAAAAGTGTTTTCAATCAGTAATTGTGGTTTAATATAAAGGGTTGTAGTTGCAAATGCAACTCTACCTTCGTGTTTTTGGCTTGCTCGAGAGAGAGGTTTTAAAACAAAGATTACTGAATTGATGGCATGTGGGTATTGGGTTGTTACGGGTTCAGCTCGAGAGAGTGAATCCTAAACCCTTTTCCACACATTCAGCTCGAGAGAGTGAATGGACTAAAGCGTATGTTGTTCTTATTTGCATGTTTGTCGGTGTTTGAGAGAAACCAACTTGATTTAGGATAAATTGTTTGATAGAAAGTTTATCACCACTAAAGTCTAGCTTAATCACTGATTTACAACTATTTACTAACAATTGCAATTACCCACATGTCTACCTTAGCCTATAATCCAATCGCATCCCAAGAACCCGTGTCAATATTGTTATTTTCGTGTTATTTGTTGTTGTTGTGGCTGATAGTAAAACCACAATCCCATGTTATTTGACATTCGTGTCACCTCTAATTTGAATTATGTTTTTATTCGATTATGTCTATTCCTCTGATTAACTTGAGCATATTCGTACTTTCCTATTGATTCTCAAACACGTACCACTTCCTATGGGATTCGACCCCAGCTCATTTAGTTGGGTTATTTTACTGACTAACGATCGTTGGTACTTAGAATTGGAAGAAGTATCCTGATACGTGAAATCAAAATGGTGCCGCTGCCGGGGAGTGGTGTTGTTTGAAAATCTTTGGTTAGGTTGAATTTTGTTCTGGTTAGTTGTAGTTGAATCTACTTACTTTTAGTTTTAGTTTCCGTGTTTCCTGTTTAGAGAAGAATAAAGGAACATGTGTTGTAGCAAAGGTGACCATATGTACTACTCTCCTTTGAGAATGATGATTCTTAGGGATAACTGTAACACCCAGAAAATTGATAGGTGAAACTAGAGCCTAACATATGAACCTTAAAATTTTATGCATAAATTGGAGTCATGAAATAATCCTAAAATTAGACTAAGTAAAAGTTTAAGGGAGGGTTCAAGGAAGGCAAAAGTCTTCACTACCCTTAGAAGCACTCTTGAACTTTGCCTTAGCCATGTGGGCAAAAGGCATTGTTCAAGGGAGGCTTCAAGGAAGGCGAAAGGCTTCACCACCCTCCTTGAACCAATGTCGTAGCCATATAGGAAAGAAGGCAAGTTCATGTGAGGCTTCAAGGCCCGTGAAAGACTTCCACTACCCATACCAGTCCCCCGTGGACTTTGCCTTAGACAATTTTGGCATGACCTCAGTCCACGTGAGATTCTAAGAGCAGTAAAGGACCCCACTACACGTGGAACACCTTGCGTGGGGGCTGCCTTAGCGAGCCTAGGCAGTGCGCGTGTGCAAGTGAGGATCCACTGCCTGTGTACACCCTTGTGGACATGCCTTAGCTTTAAAAAGCTTAAGGCACTCGTCAAAGGTAGGGTCCACAGCTGGCAGACAACTCCAAGGACCTTAAAATATCCCTTGGTACTTGCCTTAGTTTTTTTAGGGCTGTCCACATGGGGGCATTAAGGGTAGTTTCGTAATTTTCATTTTCAGTCCAAATTAAATGGGTATATTATATATTACCTTTAATTAAAATTATATACGGTACTTTAAGTTATTGAACACCCTCATGGACATGCCTTAGCTTTAAAAAGCTAAAGGCACAAGTCCAAGGGAGAGTCCAAGGCTAGTGGACCACTTCAAGGACCATATGGGCAAGGGATGTTTTTTTAAATATTATTTTTAAGTTAAATTCAGAAGTGGGTATAATTTATATTCTATCTAAATAACTATATAAGGTATTTTATATTAAAATACACCCATAATAAATCACCTTCACAAACACCCATTTCAAAATAAAAAGTTCTTCTCCTCTCAAATATTTCTCTCCCTATGAAACCTCCATTGAAGAACAAGAAAAGAGATCAACTAGGGCTTGAAGAAAGGGTATTTTTCATACGAATTTGGTTGAATTCTACACTTAAGGTATGGTTTCTTTTCATTTATGGGTAGTCTTCACCCATAGAGCCCTTCCAAAATTAGATTTCAAATCTCTCAAACTCCCAAAAGTGGGTTTTCACTCTAAGCCATGGTTTCCCTTCCAAAAATGATTTCAAAGACTTAATTGAATTATATTATGATTATATTGATGAATTACTACTTTTTCAATGATGAATTAACCAAGAATACATGGATTTTCCCTTTTACCCTAAATTGGATCTCAAGTATGGGTGTTGGTTGATACTAGTAGATTATCATAGAGTTATGTATGTTGTAATTATTCCAATTGAGTGTTTGTGGGTTGATTATGATATGATTGCATGATTTTAGTATGAATATACATGTATTGTTGATTAACCTAAGATTCTAGGGTAAAGTTGATATGGCCTAGAGCTAGGTCATGAAGGAGGCAAATGGAGGGTTATTTGTGACCTTCTAAGATTGATGATCTTGTTAATGAATTGTCTTATATTAGATCACCTGAACATGAGTTTCTAGTAGATATGAACTATGTTGATTAGGACTTAAATGATGGGTCATGGTTGAATAGTATTGAGATTGACTTTATATGATGTTAAATGACCTTAATCGATCAAGAATGAAACCTGTGGTTAGTAGACCTTGAGAATTAGGTTTATATGATGACCATGTGAGGTAATGCTTGAGAGTAAAGCTTGTAATATGAAGATGACTTCTAGGGCTTTAAGGGTAATATCTTATATGAATTTATGAATGGTTAGGTTTTTAAGTTGAAAGTTATTATGCATGTTGAATTATAAATGGTATTATTGTCGAAGGACTTTACCCACTAGACCTACACTATGAGTATATGAGCTTATACATGAAATGAATGAACTACTTACACTACGATTATATCCATGTCTATTATAATGAATGTTAGATGTGTTGATTTACATGGTCTGTGATCCTTGAATGAAATATATGTGAATTATGCATGATTGTGATATGATGTACATACTTATGATCACTTTGAGAGGGAAGTGTCTGTGATGATAATGTTGTTGTTGTGTCATTGTAAGGACAATTACACACACTACATGCATGAACATGAATATGATGTATCTATGGTGTCAATTGAAAGTCTAGTTCTCATATGCACCTTTACATCTTATTATGCATAAAATGTACATGACCATAATGATCCTATTTTGTTTATTGAAAGTCCATTCTTATGAGAACACATGATCTTGGTTTAGAATAACCTTGTATGACAGATGGGAAAGTTGAGTGATAACTTGCTCCGACCTTAGAAGTTGAAAGAAATGTGCTTAGATAGCAAGGTCGTTAAGTGTTATAGATGTCCATGATATGCATTGGCTTGAAATTCTCACCCTAAGAGGTGTAGTGAGTTTGAGAAATTTATTCCCAATTTGGTAGGCTCATATGAGACCTTGAGAGGTGTTGGTAAGGTTGCTTGAGAAATAGAGTTACTTAATGAGAACCTCTCTAATTTAGAAATTTCGATTGGGATCTTAAACCGGCATGTTAAGAAATAGAAGAATAAGGAAGTGCTTCCACGAGAATGATGATGAGTGGTATTTTAGTAAGGGTTTTATTGGAGGATGCTACATGGGAGGCAAAGAGCCAATGAAATGTCCCGATGTCCTTATGCTCCCTTCTATTCCTCCTCTAACTTAAGATGACAAGTCTTCCTTAACTCATTTCATGATTGTGGAGTCTTGGATGATATGTGTGTCCCATGATTCCCGTGTCCCATAGAGTTACCCTTGTTAACCTTGGCAGGGTTTGGATGCATGGTTATTAGACATCTATTGGTTTTAGAACCCGGCAAGGTTACTATGAGTTTTGGCTATGTCTTTGAGGATTGGTTGAAAGAAGTGGTAATTGAGGTTTTAGTTGGGGCCTTACTCCCAAGGGGGAGAAAATATGTTTAGATATCAAGATTTTTTAGAGTCCCGATATCCTCATCCCTTTCTTCTATTCCTATTCTAGTTTGAGACCAAGAGTTCCTTTTTGGGCTTGTCCTATGTTTTGGAGTCATGTGTAATTTAGAAATTTCCATGAACTCCTTATGATATGCATGTTCTTGAGAGAATTCACGTCTTTTATAAAAGAAAATGAGTTTTCTTGATTTATATGTTCCTCATGTTGTTGTATATTTAAGTATGATGATGGCATATTTGACTTCATGAGATGATTTGATGAACATGCTTTTTTGTGCTTTTGATGAAATGGCATATTGACTCCATAATGTTGTGTTGAGCTTTCTTTTAGTTGGGGAAGGTAGTTCCTCCTATGATTATGTGATAGATGACGTTTAGAAGAGTTGTATCATCTTACTCTCAAGGGGGCGATGGTATGCCTAGCTAGCAAGGTTGTTATCTGTTTATGTGTTGCCATGATTTCCTTATGTAGTGCATGTTCATGGAAACTTTTGTTTTGAAGGAAAATGAGTTTATGTGAATTGCTTTCCGCATGTTGTAGTGCTTTGAGTATGAGTTGCCTATTGTACTTCAAGAGAAGAATATATGACCATGCTTTAGTTTTGAGTTCAGAGATTCCTCTTTGAATAAAATACTTTTTTAGAATAAATTGCATATGAGATCCATCAGAGTATGTTGAGCATGTTATGACTAGGAGATGGTTGTTCCTCCTTGAACATGACTAGTTATGAGAATTTCATGCATATTGGGTTGATAGATGTAGTTCCTACTTCCTTTTTGTTGCATTGATCATGTTTAGCTTGGAGTTGAAGTTTTTATCCTTCGTTTAGTGCATTGTTATACTGTTTCACGCATGATGGGCTGCTAGTCTTGAGTCTTTAATTCCGTAGGGTGTTTGAAGTGTCATTCGAGGATGAATGTTGCCAAGGGGGAGATAATGTAACACCCATAAAATTGATAGGTGAAACAAGAGCCTAACATATGCGCCTTAAAAGTTTATGCATATAATGGAGTCATGAAATAATCCTAAAATTCGACTAAGTAAAAGTTTAAGGGAGGGTTCAAGGAAGTCGAAAGGATTCACTACCCTTGGAAGCACTCTTGAACTTTGCCTTAGCCGTGTGGGGAAAAGGCATTGTTCAACGGAGGCTTCAAGGAAGGCGAAAGACTTCACAACCCTTAGAAGCCTCCTTGAACCAATGCCTTAGTCGTATAGGCAAGAATAGAAGTTCATGTGAGGCTTCAAGGCCTATGAAAGGCTTTTATTGCCCATACAAGTCCCTTGTGGACTTTGCCTTAGCCAATTTTGGCATGAGGTCAGTCCACGTGAGGGTCCAAGGATCGTGGAGGACCCCACTGCATGTGGAACACCTCACGTGGGGGCTGCCTTAGAACGCCTAGGCAGTGCACGTGTGCAAGTGATGGTCCACTGCCCGTGTACACCCCTGTGGACATGCCTTAGCTTTAAAATGCTTAAGGCACAAGTCCAAGGGAGGGTCCGCGGCTGGTAAACCACTCCAAGGACCTTAATAGCTCCGTTGGTACTTGCCTTAGTTTTTTTGGGTTGTCCACGCGGCGGGCATTAAGGGTAGTTTCGTAATTTTCATTTTTAGTCCAAATTAAATGGGTATATTCTATATTACCTTTAATTAAAAATATATACGGTACTTGAACTTTTTAAACACCCTCATGGACATGCCTTAGCTTTAAAAAGCTAAAGGCACAAGTCCAAGGGAGGGTCCAAGGCTAGTTGACCACTTCAAGGACCTTAAAAACTCCCTTGGACTTTGCCTTAGTTTTATTTGGCAAGTCCATGTGGGCAAGGGGTGTTTTTGTAAATATTATTTTTAAGTTAAATTAAGAAGTGGGTATATTTTATATTATTTTTAAATAACTATATAAGGTATTTTATGGGATGCCAGTCATACATGGCACAAGTAGACCTTGAGAGTAGTCATGGGGTGTTTCTCTTATGTAAATGAACTATGATTCTGTAAATGGCAGATTTTAGGCGTGATCTATCTCTCTGCTTTTCATAGTCAAGATGTGCTCGTGGGATGAGACTTTAGGGCTTTTGGGAAAGACTCTATTTCTTTCTCAGATTCAAATGCGGGACCGTTGTAGGGGTCAACATTTTTGTTGTTACAGAATCCCGTGCTATGGGTATTATTGTGGAAGGATTTTACCCACTTGACCTACACTATGAGTATATGAGCTTATAAATGCAATGAATGAACTACTTAAATTACGATTATATCCATGTCTATTATAATGAATGTTAGATGTGTTGATTTACATGGTCTATGATCCTTGAATACTATATATGTGAATTATGCATGATTGTGATATGATGTACATACTTATGAACACTTTGAGAACTGGACGGTTTTTAAAGGCCAAAGGTTTAAACTTTCGAACTCTTTCACTTTGCCTCACTTTTGAAGTTCCCAAACTCACACCCGCACAATATTTTCAATATATTCATGTTTTTATTGTATTTTTGTCGTCGAGTTTGTGTTCAGAGTTGGATTTCTTTGATGCCTAGAATTTCAAAATAATTATTCGGCTTCAAAGGTTTGTTTTTTGAACATCAAGTTTATACTTAGCTACTTTTACTCTTATGCAATGATTTTGATCTTAATAATGTTTGTTGGGCCTCTCTTTTCGTAATTGTATATGTGTATGCTTGTTTAAATTCAAATATCTTGCCCGTAATACCTTCATTGTTGAATTATCGAGTATTTTGTGCCTGAAAATTGATTAAAATTGTGGGGTTGTGCTTGCATGTTGTTGGGTCTAGTCGGGTGAATTCTAAGTAACCCGCATTTGTGTCAAATGACATATTTTGCCCAATGATGGAGCGATTGACGTCATTCTTAAGGGCAAAGTCATGAAACGACCAAATTTTGCAAAACCGGGAGAAGTGTGAGTATCTCGGGGGCATGGGTGTAATGGGTCTTAGCTTATTTGTAAGAGTGAATGTTTTGATTTTGCTTTTAGGGGCTGCGGGTTTGAATTTGGAAGTTGGGGTTGAAAGTAGGCACGTTGGGCCATTTTGCGAGCTGGGTCAAGCTCGCCAAACTACTCGGCAGTTCGCTGAAGTCCCCTTTATCGCATTTAATTTCAATCTAAATTTGGAGTTTGGTTCTGTTAATTTCAGAGAGAAGCCTGAGTTTTCCGAGTGCACTCGGCGAATCGCGGAATGTGTTTCTTGATTGCCTTTCTCTACGCCCCTAACCCTTAAAATGCACTATCACTTTCGACACGCTAATCCTTGGTCACCGAATGTTGTTGGTGACTCACCAAAAGGACCTTCCCATCATCGACATGCCATTTGTATGAGAATATTTTGTGCCAATCCTTTCAGAGAGCCCGATCTGTCTTGCCAAAGAGACTCGGCGACTCGCCGATCGGTTCTGTGAGTCTGTCTGCAATCATTTTTCTGTGCTTTTGCTTGAATTGTTTCTAACTCTTTTTTTATGTTATTGTACATATGTACAGAACTAAACTTGACATGCCGCCCTGCAAAAAAGCACGGGGTATTGTAATCAATGAAGGGGGAACAAATCCTCCTAAAAAGGGAAGAACAGAGCCTCTAACGGGAGGCAAGGGAAAAGGCAAGAGACCCACATCTGACGTTCTGGAGAACAATCTGATAGGGAAAGAACGTTTGCTAACTCCGAGGCTGCATTATCTGAGCCTGAGGATGACCAGCCATTACAATCTCGAAGGGCAGAGATCCATGCTAGATCCCATTCTGACTTAGTTAGATTCCCAATAGACTCTTCTCCAACAGATACAGTGCCAGCTCTGACACCTTCTATGGTTCTAGTGCCACCAGTAGGCCCTTCTCCTAGTCTTCTCAATAGACAAAAAGTTGATGGGTTGCAGGCTATTCTCGATGAGAAGTTATTGTCTACAGAGGACCTTGAGGGCAAATACTATTCAGTGAGGGACACTCTTCACTATCACCGCTTTGAGCAGTTCACTAAACCCCAAGGCTCGTACATACCTACATGGGTCTGGGAGTTCTATACAACATATGGAGAGTTGGTGCCAAATGGGAAGAAGAAGGAAAGTGAGTTCAGATTGGTTAAGTCGGTCATGGTCCGGGGAAAAGAAGTCGGATGTAGTAGCGAGTACATTAATATTGTACTCAATAGGGCTCTAGGGGCTACAGTGGCATATGAGTGCCTGCCTACTACTCAGTCCTTAGATAACTTGAAGGGATGGCTTGCTTCATTGATTTCCGACACCACCCTGAGGTGGATCGAGACAGGAGTCCCAATTGAAAAGAGGGATCTGAATATTGCTGCTCAGTTCTGGTTTGGCTTTACTAGCAACACCATCATGCCATCCCAGAAAGAGTCCATCCTACACCACCCTAAGGAGGCCTGCCTTGGGTTGATTATATCCCAGAGGAGCATCAACCTGTGACTCTTTATTGAGCAAGAGATGGCCATGAGGGCGAAGTAGAGGCAGCCTTCCCTACTATTCCCGGTCTTGATCACGGAGTTGCGCCGATGTGCTGGAGTACCTCGGGATGATATGAGACATATTGAGGTCACTCTCTCCTCATCCACATATTTTAGGCATATAGAGGCTGAATACACACGAGAGGAGGCCGACAGAAGGAGAGCAACTTCAGTGGATAATCCCCGAAGGTGGAAATTGATTCGATACCTGCAGAGGCATCTTTGCCTACTCTGGCCTCCGGGCCTTCAATTACATCTTATCCTACTTCTTCATCACAGACTCCAGGTGCTTCTACCTCAGCCTAGCCCATCAAAATCACTTAGGCCATTCTCCTGAAGATGGGACACTTAGCGACCTCGGTTGATGTGAGGGCTACTAGATTGGAGTCTGTTGTGCCATAGATTATTTAGGCTACTATTTTAGCTGCACTGACCCCCCTCCGGGCTTCTGTTGATGATTTGACTGTGAGAGTCACAGCTTGTGAGGGCAGACAGGGGGAGACTTCTGAGCTTCAGGTTTGAAATCTGAGATTGTGGATCTAAGGAAGGACGTGGACTACTTGAAGTTCCACTAACTTCCCTTCCCTATTAGAGGCAATGGATGATGCAGATGCCCAGAGACTGCTGAGATTCCTTCGGCTCAGACCAGTGATGTACATTGGGAGGGGATAACAACTAATGAGTCAGAGGTAGAGACCAAAGAGGAGCAGATAGAGGTACCAGATGAGAGCATCTATGGATACCTGCCAGACCTAGAGGAGACGATTGTACAATCGGTGCTACATACATCACTGACAGAGACGTTTATGGCAGCTCCTAGTGGCTCTGTACTGTTGATGCTACACCGGGCATAGATTCCCATACAGATGGAGTGACTGCGTAGACATGATTTCTCTTTACCTCCCTCCTTGTCTTCTTTTATTGACTATCTTTGTACTTTCTTGCATTTGAGGACAAATAGCTTTTGTTTGTTGTGGGGTGAGGCCCACCTTTTGTGATTTATTTGTATATTTGGGTTTTGTGATATATATTGTGTTTTGCACTATTTTTATGGATGATTGAGCTTGTGGCTCCTTGTTTTAATTATAAATGATTTTTGGACCTTTCCAAATTTTTTTGTGTCACCTCTTGTTTGTGTTTGAATGTGGATGTTCTCTTGCAAATTCAAGTATCGATCTTGATCAATACCGATGACTTGAATAGTGCTCATAATCGAACAAAAATGAATATGCGGCTACGATGAGGAAAAAGGAAGTTGCATAGGCAATATGTGATAGTTTTTGCATCTTGTTGTGACTAGCCAATTATCAAATTGAATCTCTTGTGATGAACATTGCACACTAGCGACAATGTGGAATCTTGTTTGACATTGGTGTCAATGCCTTTTGTGATGAGCTTACCGTGAACCATGTGCGATGACACCTAGATTTTGCCTTGTTGGTCAAGTTGACTAAGTGATGCTATCTCTTGAAATGATCTTAGGCAACTTTGAAGAGTGTGAAACAATTTGATGTTATACCTTTTTTGTGGCCAACCTTTTGAGTGTGTGATCCTTGCTTGAACACTCTTTGAGCCTGACCCTTTTCTGGGAAGAAACTTGATGCAAATTGTGACCTTTATTTATCCCTTCACCCTTAATCCTCATGATTTGTGGTTTATTTGAATAGCCAACTTAGGCCAAAATCCTAAGTTGGCTGTGTGGTGAAAAGATAAGGTAAATCAAGAAGTGCAAAGAATTCCACTTTAACCCATGGTTTTGAGAAAGATGGAACCGCTCCATACAAAAAAAAGAGACAAAAAGAAGAAAAGAATGAAAAAGAAAAATAATGAAAAAGTTGTGGAATAAAGTTGTGAAAATGCAAAAGAAAAGAAAAGAAATGAGGTGTCCAACAGTCCATGGAAAGTGAATAATGGGGTGACTTTTGACCATGAATGAGAATGATGAAGAAAAGGAAAGAAAGTGTTAGTCATACCATATTTTATGGGGATAGCAGCCACTGAGCCTAAATGACCATACCTTTACACTCATCCCCGTTACAAGGCTTGAAAAGACCTTTTTTATCTTGAGTGAGCTGAAACAAGTGTTGATTGGAAAATAAGGGCAAACCTATAGGTTGAGTCATGCATGTGTTCATCTTTGTTAGTGTGAGTGTTGATTGTGATTCCGGAGCTATAAATTATTGAGCCATAGTGTGTGAATATGGAATCATTCCTTGTGTAAGGGCATTTGAGTACCTTTGTTGAGCTTGAACTTGCGTTGGAACCTAGTATTGTAAGCTTGAGACTCTTCGATAATGGTGAGTCACGACTTGAATTTTTGAGTTCACAATTGATCCTTGCATGGGTAAGTTGAGTCTTTTTGTGTGCATTCATGATTGAGTCTTGTGTAGCACTATTTGAGACATCCTTTTTGAACTGCTGGACTTGAGTTATATTTGAGGACAAGCAAAAGTTTAAGTTGGGGGTCTTGATGAGTCCACGATTTGGACTCATTTAGGGCTTTATTTGGATAGATTATTGTCCTGAAGTGCTTATTTTGTGCCAATAACTGATGTAAAATCCTTGATTTCCAGGTATTTGGATTTAGGAACAAAGCATGGAGACTAATGGGCAAAAAGGAACAAAGCAGCTAAAAGAATAAACAAAAAAGGCACGTCGATCGCCTAATCCATTCTACGAGTCGCCGAGTGGCTATTACTTTGCCTAAAGTTCCAGTGTGCCAAGCCCTGAAGGAGAAAATCAAGTTGGTGAGAGAAAGCAGCTGTCGGAGTGTCACCGAACGGTTCCGCGATGCAGTGATTGAATCGTCCAAAGTTACCGAACTTGAGGATGCTGAAGGCCTAAGCAAAAAGGCAATGGAATTGACCAAAGGGTGGATCGCCAAGATGATCGGCGATCCCGACTTACTGCACCGAATGGCCCTTCGCAGCATATATTTGGCGACTATAAATACATTTTAAAACATTATATTTAGTATCAGTTTCATAATATCGAATTTTTAGAATTTCAGTGGGAACTCTGAGTATTGAGACAAAACTTTTCCTTTGCTTTGAAGAATTGAAGTTTTCCATTTTTGAGAAATTGGAAGTCGGTAGTTGAGATTCTTCAATTTGGACCTTTGTTAAGACGAAATTAATATTACCCCGTGGATGGAAACACAATTTGGTAAAGATTTCTATCTTTTTATGATGTCTAGCTAAAACCCCAATTATTGGGGTGTGATTATGTGATTATAGGTTGATTTAGCTTGTGGGTATTGCTAATTGTTAGTTTAAATTCTATTTAAAAAGTGTTTTCAATCAGTAATTGTGGTTCAATTTAAAGGGTTGTAGTTGCAAATGCAACTCTACCTTCTTGTTTTTTCTTTGATCGAGAGAAAGGTTTTAAAACCAAGATTAGTGAATTGAAGGTCTATGGGTATTGGGTTGTCATGGGTTCAACTCGAGAGAGTGGATCCTAAACCATTTTCTACACATTCAGCTCAAGAGAATGAATGGACTAAAGTGTAGGTTGTTCTTATTTTCATGCTTGTCGGTGTTCGAGAGAAACCAACTTTATTCAGGGTAAATTGTTTGAGAGAAAGTTTATCACCACTAAAGTCTAGCTTAATCACTGATTTACAACTATTTACTAACAGTTGCAATTACCCACATGTCTACCTTAGCTTATAATCAAATCACATCCCAAGAACCCGTGTCAATATTGTTTTTTTCGTGTTATTTGCTGTTGTTGTAGCTGATAGTAAAACCAAAATCCCATGTTATTTGACATTCGTGTCACCCCTAATTTGAATTATGTTTTTATTCGATAATATCTATTCCTATGATTAACTTGAGTATATTCATACTTTCCTATTGATTCTCAAACACGTACCACTCCCTGTGGGATTCGACCCCAACTCATTTAGTTGGGTTATATTACTTACTAACGATTGTTGGCACTTCGAATTGAAAGAAGTGTCCTGATACATGAAATCAACAACCATATAGTCTACCGGCTTAAATTTGGCAGCATGCTTCTTCCCTTGTGGCACCAGGGCTCCGTAGACGGTGTAGAATTCCAAGACCCAATTTGGAATATAAGGTCCACGGGGTCGAGTGAATAGCTTGAACTTGTGAGACCTCAAGCAGTTCATGATCTCCGGGTATCTGTCTATGACTCCATTAGTAGATAGCCTCTTCTCTTTGGTGATGGTCCTCAATCCCTCAGTCTTTCATATGTTCATAGACCGAGGATGAGGACCCTGTGTAGCTGGTATTGGAACCACAGCCCGTGTCGGAGAAGGAGGAATAGTGGTGGCCTAGGGAGTCCTGATCCTAGATTGATCTTTGAACCTCTAGGATCACAGCTCCACTATCTAGGCTGATAGTAGCTCATCTTCAGGCTCAGAACCTGCAGCCTAATGGTCCTGGTGCTCACCCTCACTCTAAGAAGTGGTGAGGTGACTGGCATAGACTACGTCACTATCGGATCTGACTTCCGGTGATGCAGGAGAAGGTGCCTTTCCCTCCCCTTTTTTCCTTCCCACCTATGGTAGGAAGTTTGGTAGCCTTTGCCCTGGATGCAGCTGCATCCTCATTAATTGTGATTCCCTTAGCCCTTTTGGGGGGCGGCATGTCTCTACCTGCCACTTTTGGTCTATCCATATATGCAAAAACATCATAGAAAGTTAGAAACATTTCAAAACAAATCAGAAAAATTCATATTGCAGACAGACTTGCCGAACCGATCGACGAGTCGCTGAATCTCTTTGGCGAGCTAGATCAGGCTCACCGAAAGGATTGTCTAAAAAATTCCCAGAAAAATTGGCATGTCGGTGATAGGAGACACCTTTCGGTGAATCGCCGATAGTTTTCGATGAGCAGAGACTAGCTCGCCGAAAGGACTAGCATGCCCAAAAGTCCCATGCCTTTCTTGGTCGGACCAACCCAACCGGCGATTTCCGACAAGTCTTTCTGAATTGGAAGAGCAAGAAGCGGAACTAGAAGAAAACTTTCTTTCTCTTTATGGATAACCAATTCATTTTCAAATATAGTTGGGAGACTTTACCCAAGAAATGGGTCACGCAGAAAGGGGGATCAAAGAAGACTTTCGGTGAGTCGCCGAGTGCACTCGGCGAACTCAGGATTCTCACCAAAAGTTATAGAACCAAAACTTAACATTTGCACGAAATTAAAAGAAATCAAGGCGGATTCGATTAACCGTCGAGCGGTTCGGCAAGCTCAACCCAGCTCGCCAAACAGGCCAACGTGCCTACTTTCTACCCCGACTTCCAAAATCAACCCTGCAGCCCCCAAAAACAAAATCAAACGAAACACTTATTCAATTAGACTCATACCCATAAGACCCATGCCACCGGGGTACTCCGACTTCTCCCACTTTGGTCAAAATTGGACATTTGATGACTTTAGACCTTAAGAATAACGTCAACCGCTCAATCATTGGGCGTAACACATCATTTAGCACAAATATGGGTTACTCAAACTTCACCCGACTAGAATCAACACCAATTAAACACAACCCACAAGATTATGATCAATTTTAAAGCACGTAATTTTGGAAAATCAACAACTTAGGCATTTAAGGCATGATATTAAATTTAAAACAGATAAACAAGCACACAAACACAATTTCAGAGAGGCCCAACACACATCACTATGAAAAATACAATTGCAAATGAGTATAACCGCTAAATACAAGCTCGGGGTTCAGAAAACCAACCTTAAATGCCGAATATAAGAATTGTAATGCTACGCGGCAAAGTTTCCAACTCCAAACATAGGATCAACGACCAAAAAGTAAGAAAATGCGGGAAAATAGGCAATGTAGAATGTGGGTGTTATCTTGTGAAGTTAAAAATTGAGGGAATGTGAAAGAGTAAAATTTAAACCTTTAGACTTTTAAGAACCACTCAATTCTTTCCCTTTCGGCAACATTAATTTTCATCCCCGAACCACTCGGCGACACGCCTAGTGGTCACTTACCTCACCGAGTTTTACAGGATCTTCATTTAAT
>JAJOOS010008277.1:0-15495 GCA_029582725.1 Solanum chiquidenum | reverse complement strand
TCTAGCTTGTTCCTATATGAGCTCCAGATATTTCAGCAGGTAGATGTGTTTATTCTTTGTGCTTTCTTAGCGGCTACTGCCATGTCTAACCACCTCCGGTCATTTAGCTGCAGTAGATGAATAATTGACAGACCACCGACAAACTTGTCGCACGATTAAGTACTGTGCAATTGGAAGTTTTCTCAGATTCTGTGTTTTAGAGTGACAGTAAACTCTCACCCATTATAGGAGAGAATATGATTCAAATGTTCATATATTTTCATTATTTCCCATCGATTATGCTTGAGCCTGTATTCCAAAGCACTCAATGACCTCTGTTACATGCATTAATCAGCCTCAGTAAGTCAGCATCTTGGGTTCAAATCCAAAACACAACACGGGGTGTTCCACTAAATATTCGCCTGTACACACATTTAACTCTACCTCCCTTGTCTTATGCCACTAAACACTTGTCCATAGCATGTAATAGGCTGCAATTTTTTCTCAATTAGTCTATGGGAGCTGTATCGACAAAGGTTGCTAACCTTTACATGGGGAACAAACTGACGGCAACAAAAGTAGCGTTGTACAACAACAACTTACCCAGTGTAATCCAACAGGTGGGGTCTGGGGAGGGTAGGATGTACACCGACCTTACCCCTACTTTTGTGGGTACAGAGGCAAAAGAAGAGCAGTACAGAACAAGAGAGGCAAAAGTAGAGCTGTACAGAATACGTAAATTCATAAGAACATTCAGCAAAAGCAAGTGGCGTACATGATTTCTACGATTAAGCCGTATAGATAAAGTGGAAAGGAGTTTTCTTATTATCTTAAATTCAGGTGTTCAATTAACATCAATTGTACTTATCATCACTTCACATCACATATCACATATCACATATTAGAAGTAGGAAGCCTCAAAGTTAAAAGTTAGATTACCAAAATACCCTTGCATTTATATTTATGTTTTTTTGCCTCTTTTTTTTAATTTACATTTCTCTTATTTTGGCTTTTAAAACATTTGCTGAAATTCATTTCTCAATTAAAAGGCATTTAAGAAATAAAGTCTTTCAGTTTTTAAACCCTTTCATTTTTCAAGAGTTGTTTGTCTTCTGTAACTCCTGCCTTCTTATTTTTTCCTGTACTAAATGAAGAAATGGTCTCCTTCAATTCAGTGAGATATAAATATGACTGATGGCAAAAGGTTCATCTCTGCAAGAATGTGAGTTAAATAGTAAAACCTCAAGTGCACCTGCCTTGGATTGGGATGGCTAAAAGCAATCATTTGGTTTTATCTCCACCATATTTTTCTTTTGGTGTGGGTTTTCATTTTAAAATGAAGAGAATTATTCACTCCAAATGTCTGCAATTGCAACCTAATTTTGAGAGTATATAGGGCTTCAAATTTTCCCTTGCCGCCATATTTCATAAATCGTTAATTTCTTTGAAGAGAGGAACAGACAAACAGAGAGAATCTATTTTGATACATATTGTCTTTTGGACTTTCCAGTGTTCAAGCTAAGAAAAGAAAGAGTTCAGCACACCCTTTTTCAGCAAAAAGTTTATCCATAGATTAGTACAGGGAAAAATAGTTTAGCCATTTTATCTTTTACAATTTGCATCAAACTTCATTTTCATACATAATACATTACATCCTAGCAAAAAGTTTTCTACTTTTTTTTAGTTCAATATATTTTAGTGTTTAGTCTATTTAGTTCACCAATATTATAAGACTATCTCCAACCCACCTCTATTTTACTCTCCATTCTCTATAATTGGAGAGTAAAATAGAGAATGGGCACTCCAACCCACCTCCATATCACTCTCTATTCTTCATATTTAGAGAGGTGAATAGTAGTTCTCCAAATTACTCTCTATTTCACTTTTTGAATATTTTATTATTATTTCTATTACTTTCTAATTAATATATTATTTCACATATAATGTCATTATTTAAATAATATCTAATATTCATAATTCTTTTTAAATGTAATATAATATTTTTCAAAATATATTATTTAATTTATACTACTTTCATCCCGAATTAATAGTATTTTAATTTGTTCTAATTTTCGTCAATAATATAATTTGATTTTATTACTAATTTTCACTATAAAGAATACACAAAATTAAAATGATAAGATGAAAAATTTAATTTAAAAATACAATACATAATATGATAATTTAAATACAAGATAGCAATATAATACATAACCTAATAATTTAAATACAAGATAAAATACAATACATAACATAATAATTAATTTATCACAACAATAATTTAGTAATCCGGTAGGTCTTTCCAGATTTATCACAACAATAATTTAGTAATCCGGTAGGTCGTTTCCAGATTTATCACAACAATAATTTAGTAATCCGGTATGTTTATGTAATGTTTATGTAATTGTATTTCACTTTTATTTGAATTTGTCCATTAATTTATATATTATATAACATTTTCTTGCAATTTATGTTATTTAAAAATTTAGAGTAAAATATAATTTTATATTAAATAAAAAAATTGAAAAAATAAAATTTTATATCACATGAACGTAATTATTGGGAAAAAGAAATAAAGGATTTATATTATACAATAAGAAAATAAGAATGAAATAGAAATAATAATATAATATTGAGGAAAGAGAAAAAGATTCATTTTTAGAGAGTAAAATAGAGAATTGGGTTGGAGTTGGTTGTCTGAAAAAAATATAGAACTCTATATTTGGAGAATAGAGTGTAGGGTTGGAGATGCCCTAACGCTAGAAGATGTATTAGGGTGTTAGTTATAACTTCGAAAAGATAAACCCAGCATCTATGAGTTCATTATTATAAACAGTTATAATTAGCTTTTTTGGTATTAAGTTATAATTTATTTTCTCGCACCGAGTGTAACGCTTGTTTGCTCAATGGAAAACCTCTCCATTATTTAGCATTTTCATCTTCACAAATTTTATGTGTTTACTCTTTCTAATATGAGCTTATTTCTTCAAATAAAGATTCAATTGATGAGCAATAAAACTTAAGTTATTATTGAGTTAAACGAGAACTTGGTAGTGTTCAATTGTTGATTTCAAAGTTTCTTCTTCATCTATGCATTACCACATTTAATTGTAATTCTCATTGTCATTTTTATCCTCTCTCAAATTAGATGGCATCATAATCACAAGACAATATATATATATAGTGATAAGTAAGATGATTCATTATATTTGTTTGGTAAGAATCTCTTTTTTTACGATAATTTATTTTTATAACTGAGAAATTCGCATGTGACCCGCCCTTTGGACCAATCACAGTCTTCTAAACTCGGTGGATAATGGGCCCGCCCCTCTACCTTTTTACGACAAATTTTTATGTGGCACAATATTAATTTTTGAACTTTAAAATTTATTAATTGTATGAAAGATGTGATGAGATGATTATTGTTTGAGATAAACGTGCAAATCACGTTCCCAGAGACTAGTACAAAAAAAGAAGGCAAAGAGATTTCGAGTCAGCAACTATAACCTAAAAAGTTGAAAGCAGATATATAGCAGCACCACAATGAGGAGCACTCATCCATTGGATAAATACAAGCAAGGTAGCAAACAATAATGGAAAACATGGACACACTCGGGATCATTTGATACTCACTTTTAAGTGTTCATGAGCTTCTTTAACAGTTTTCCCATCCTTTTTCTTCTTCCAGTTATGACCGTCTTTGCGAAAATTCCTGAGCATCTTACGATCAAACAACACGATTGTGCCACCTGTTGTATTGATACAAGATAATATAACATAAATCAATAGAATCTACCATGTCCTAGGAGTACAGTTTACTGATACCTATTTTTAATAAGTAACAACAACATACCCTAGGTAATCCCACAAGTGGGGTCTGGAGAGGGTAGAGTGTATGTAAACCTTACCCCTACCTTGGGAGGTAGAGAGGTTCTCGATAGACCCTCGGCACAAGGCAAAGCATATCAAAGCAGAACAAAAAAAAGAAATAACTGAAGTGAAGGGATCTTTTTTAAATAAGTAAATTGTTTTTTATTGGTTTATAAGATAAATGTAATAATTCACAAGCCAATTCTAAGTACTAAGTTTAGTGCTGGGTATTACTTTGTGTACTGATGTCATTTTCCACTTCCTTTGATATTACACTCATATGCACAAAACAAATAAGAAAATTGCAAGACAAAGACCATAACGTGCATTCATGCTTAGAGAGGCATTACTTGTTGGCAAGTTTACAGGCCTGACAAAGATGTTGAAATACTTATAGTTGCATAATATTGCATGGATCTCATTTGGTCGGAGCCACCTCATCTTTGCTTCTTCCATTATACTGGGAATATCCAAATCTGTGCAAGCAACAGAAAATATCACTTTTAATCAGCTAGGATGATTCACAAAAGTAAGTCGACCAAAAGCAAAATACAAGCAATAGTGGCTAGGTCAGAGGCCAATTCTGATCTGAAACTTAGCACTGATGTGCCTCTACACCATGAGTTCGTACATCCATCTAATCATTGTAAGATCAACGGGCCTTTTTTGGCCATCACTTTGCTCTCATTTTTCAGGAATTCGTGTTTTGTTTCCATGATGATCTGGCTTCCTAACTATCACAAAAACAAAAGAAGTTCTAGCTTCACTCTTATTTAACTAATAATTTGTTAGAAACACTTCCACACTTGATAATACTTCATTCACCAGAGTGGCCAAGAATGCAAATTTACTATTTTCTGATTTCTGAGTATTTCACCACGATAGGTCTTGTTAGTTTGATAAGTGGAACTTGACCAAACGATTTGATTAAAAAAAAAGATTTGGATGAACATACATTCAACCAATCCTTCCACAAACTAATCTACAGTATTTTACAAGTCAAGATAAATAAAACTTATTAAAAATAAAAAAATGAAGTTAATATCCAAATAGAGATAAATATCAAGTGCTTTTAGCATGTTATGTGTGTCCTACTGCCCTTGTGTCTCGCACGTAGTGACACATTAACTGTACAATACAGTTTTCAAGAAAATCATTAGTTGCAGTGCTATCCGTTACACAATGACCTTTCTCACTATCCTCAACAGTAGATATGAATTTTAGAGTAATAAAGTAGTTTCCTTTTCTTTTTCTTTTGATGCGCAGTTTCAGGGATTGTCACAAATCAATTACCATAAGTCACAGGCCAGCTCTTGTGCAAAGCAACATGTTTTTCTAATAGTAGTGCAAAGCAACATGTATCTTCATGTCAAACTTAATAAAAGAAGATTGTTTGAATTTTTGAAAACCATAGTAAAACATTTGTCATTCTCATGCACTTGTCATTTTAATGTCGATGAAGCACCCAAGAGCTTGGCCTCTAGGTCAATGAAATGAAATGAAAATCATGGGAGATCAGAGTTCATATCCCTACAGAAGAAAAAGAGTGGTTTCTTCACATTGGCTAAGTCTTGATGGATAGAGTTACCGAGTACATGTGTTGGTGGAAGGTAACATGTGCCCCGGCGAAATAGTCAAGGTATGCACAAGTTGATCCCGACACCACCGTTGTCCAAAAATGGTCGATAAAATTGATACTCCAGATAATTTATCAAATTGATATGTTTTAACCATCCCACCAGGTTACTCAAGTCTTCTTCAGCTCTTGATCCTCAAACCTCAACCTCATACCATGGTTTAGTCAAAATCAAGAAACTCCTTGTTACTTTGATAAGAACTGATCTTGTATTCATATACATTAAGAGAGGGATTCTCATGAAACCAAAATAAGGAACAGCAGAAATCACTTAGCAATAAGTTTAGTTCTTTGCGTGTCATTTTTTTATGGTATAGATTGAAGAAATGTGAATGGAAAATACTAACCATTGTAATGAATACCAGGAAACCAAATTTCTTGCATTTCAAAAAATGTTTTTTTTTTGTTCGTAGTGCTGCTTAGACATATCACTAATTTTCATACACAACATTGATATTATTACTCCACTTATTTTCCCATAGCATAGTCAGTCCCTAACTAGGTAAAGGAAGATTGTGGTAGCCGGTAGGTTGACCATCGTGTGAAAAGGTAAAATTATTGCATCTTACGTTAGTTTCGGATTGATGCTTGGTTATTGTTGTGATAATATTCCAACAAACTTTATATGTCATAATCTTAGGGATTACTGTTAGCATTATTTCTTACCTTATCTTTTTAGGTACCTAAGTCAAAGTTAACCCCTAAATTGAAGTGAACTGCTCCATGCTTTTTTCACATAAAAGTAGCAAAATCAAAGTAACAGATAATACCTTGCAGAGTGCGGAAACCATGAATTTCCTTCCCAGTGAGTTGTCCTGCTCTGTTGCTTTCCATAATGTAAAAACCTCAAAACTCCACCAAACCAATCACATAAAGTCAGAATCTTTACTCCAAGAACCAATACCCCATCTGAAAACCAATCACACCCATGAATTTTTTAGGAGCGAATTCTGAAATGATGAGTCAAAACCTAGATATGCTGCTTTCGATAAGCATAACAAACTTCCAAGCCTACCAAAATCATACCAAGTTAGAATCGCTAATTGTTGAAAAAGATGAAACTGTGTAAATGATCAGTCAAAACCCAATTGAGATATGAATGTTGCCTATATGACCAGTCGTTGCACATCAAAGCTTTGCCCAACTGTCAATATAATATTGGTACTGACCTAATCCCTAAAAATTTTAAATGTAATAATAATTGGGTTGCCAATGGGGACAACATACGGGTCGGGTCAATAAATGTCATATAATTCGTACATGTGAGAAAGAGATTTACTCTAGCCGGCGGAAATAACACGCAAATTATATCCGGGTATAAGTATGACTTGGTAGGTGACGAATTACTTTTTGATTAAAAAATATGTGGGTCCCATCTTTTTCATCTTTTATGTTCTCTTTCTCTCACCTTATTTCTCCTCTTTCCTTTCATTTTTCATCTTCTCCATTTTTTTCCTTTCACTTCTTTTTTTAGAAAAGTTCTTCCACCGGTAAATTTTTTATGAATTTTATTTATCTAATTATTTCTATATCATTTATATATTTTACTTTATTTAAAATTTTATTATATAAAAAAGGAAAATGAGGAGTGAAATTACAATATACAGAAAACATTTATCACGAGATGAAGGTTTAGGTAACCAATCAACTAAGTTAATATTTAAAATTATATTTCGTCTCACAATTTTATCTCAATGTTCATATCTATTCACTTAAATAAAATAATTATAAGTATAATAATTTTCTTGTCCCTAACAATAATTTTTTATTTTAATCATTTTTTCTGTAGATTAAAATAAATATTTATTTACATAAAATATTTTCCCTTTTTTTGTGACATTACGATTGATAGTTTTTAATATAATTATATCTAATCTAGTTTATTGTAAATGTTTAGTAAAAAATTAGATATTTATTTTACACAAAACTAGATTAGATATAATTATATTTACAAATATTTAGTAAAAAAATTAGATATTTATTTTACACAAAACTAGATTAGATATAATTATATTTACAAATATTTAGTAAAAAAATTAGGGGAAATTTAGTCTATGACGAGGAATTTAATATGACATATTGGCACTAAAGTTTTGTTGAATTTGCAACAATGTAATTCCACTTCCTTGAGCTTTTAGTCGATGACTTTCTATAAAACTATATGAATATTTTTCTCAGTACACAACAAAAATCAAATGAAAAGACATTGCTCAAGAAAAATAGTCCTACATAATTGTGAAATTCAACGAGTTCTTGTGCATGTTATTACCGTACTATCAATGAAGTTGGTGTTTTTCATCTATTTATAGCCTTTTCAAGACACCATAAAACAAATTTCCTAATTTCTTACTAAATATTTGTAAATATAATTATATCTAATTTAGTTTATCATAAATAAATATCTAATTTTTACTAAATATTTACAATAAACTAGATTAGATATAATTATATGAAAAAACTATCAATCGTAATGCCACAGAAAAAGGAAAAATATTTCATGTATATAAATATGTATTTTAATCTATTGTAAAAATGATTAAAATAAACAATTGTTGTTAGGGACAAAAAAAAACTCATACTTATAATTATTTCATTTAAGTAAATATATATGAATATTGAGATAAAATTGTGAGACAAAATATAATTTTAAATGCTAACTTAGTTGATTGACTACCTAAATTTTCATCTCGTGGTGAAGGTTTGATTCTCTATCTTGTAATTTCATTCCTCATTTTTCTTTTTTCAATTTTTGATATAGTAAAATTTTAAATAAAGTAAAATATATAAATGATATAGAAATAATTAGATAAATAAAATTCATGAGCAAAAAAAAAATATTTGAAAAATCTACCGGTGGAAGATTTTTTATTAAAAAAAGAAGTGGAAGAAAAAAAATGGAGAAGATGAAAAATTATATTAAAAAAAAAAGTGAAAGGAAAGAAATGGAGAAATAAGGAGTTAAGGAGAGATAAGAGAACATAAGATGAAAAAGGTGGGACCCACATAAGTAATTCCTCACATACCAAGTCATACTTATGCTTCTACCATCATAAAAAAATTCGGACAGGACTTGCGATTTTCCGCTCTCTTTCCAAGTGAACTCGTCGTCAATTCTATCCTCTATTTTACTCTCTAAATATAAAGTTCTCTACAATTAACTCCAACTCAATTTTCTATTTTACTCTCTGAAAAAGAATTTTCTTTTCTCTCCTCAATATTATATTTAGAGCCGTCAAAATGGATTTAGTTCATGGGGCCGGCCCATTCCAACCCCTTATTGGGGTAGGAATGTGATAGAATTTTTCAAGCTCATTTGAAACTAGGGCTTATAAGTCTAGCCCATATTAGCCTTTATGGTTTGATGAGGGCCGGATCGGGTCTGCCCATGGGCCAAAACTATTTATTTAAGGGTAACTTACAACAATCTCACTAGTATATGAGTTAATTACTTAAATGCACGTTATGTTGTCAAATTATGAATCTTACCAGATTTTGGTACTTTCAAATACATGTATCTCGGGATACATGTACTCAAAATTAGGTTAATTTGTTCTAGATACACTCTATCCAAGTGGATTCACATGTATCTAGGATACATAGACAAATCCCGCACCCTCTCATCCCTCTCATCTTGCTCGTGTATCTGGGATGCATCACACTAGATACATGTATCTCACGTATGTAGTATCCTAGAAACATGCTAATCACACTAAATTTTTTGCTAGTGTATGTTATTGAAACAACACCATTGTTTGCCATAATTGATTTAAAAATCTTCTCATTTTTTATGTTATAGTGTCACGACCTAGACCGTCATGATTGGCACCCACACAAATCCTTCGGTGGGAGAACCATTACTACAACCCAAACAAACAAATTTTATGAAAACTAAGGCATTTAAAGATACAGAAGCAGGTTTAAATGACCATAAAAATGGAGTCCCCGTAAACTACAAGGTTTTAACAAACAACTAATCAAACTAATGCAGAAGAACAACCCCTAGAACCTGAAAGTCATTGTACCAAAATTGTACTAACGACAAGTCTAAGAACAAGGGATACAACCCCGAAACGAAACAACACCTTAAACAAAAGTCGGAGTCCAAAAAGAGTGTACTTAAATAAGAAAGATCCATGGCAACCTGAAAGAACTGGCTCACCCTTGCATCCGGTCACGCTCAATAGTCACCTAGCTGAGTTCTATCAATAGCCACCTGAAGATGCCCTGTACTCAACAAAGAAAGAGCAAGTGCAATATCAGTACACAACCACAGTATACTGGTAGGATCACGCGGCTATCCCATTAAGTGCAACATACATAAGTCATTACAATAATATATTAACATGCATACACCGAATATACACAATATCGATATCATTTACAAACAACAAACAATTTCATATTTATCAAGATATACAATTATGTCAAATCAATGGTCCTCTCATGGAACCCACACCCAAACTGTAAGCATATCAAAACGTGGTACCCGATCCAATGTTTATGCCGAAACGTGGCAATCGATCCCATGTTTATGCCAGAACGTGGCAACCGATCCCATGTTTATGTCGGAACGTGGCAACCGATCCAATGTTTATGCCGGAACGTGGTAACCGATCCAAATTAGTGTGTCGGAACGCAACACCCGATCCATTCAACAAGCCACAATCACAATCACAATCACAAGTATATTCTCAAAATCATACAATCAAGTCATGATTCATGGCATTCATCATTCATCTATCCTCATCCACAAGTATTGTGATCAATAGTGCAACATTCGCATACATACACGTATTATAATGAAGCAAAACCAAACATATATCACACAATCATGAAATCACAACCATCACCTACCTCGAATCCAAGCTTGAATCCCTTAAGGTACTTCAATCTTTCTTTCCGAATTCTTCTCGCTTGTTCGTGGTCTAAAAATATACAATTAACGCAAGCATCAACAATCAAGGGTCTAATTATCCGGATTATAACAAACTCATTAACCCTAGACCAAACCCAAGATCCTAATACCCAATTTAGGGCTTTTTCCATCATTAGTTTCAGATCAAAACCCTTTCCCCGCAATAATTACCTACGAATTTACATTCTACGGATCGAAAAATGGATTCGAGGAGTGAAAACCTTACCTTTAGCCTCAAGAATGATGGAAATCGTCAAGAAAACCCCTGGGGTCGTTCCTTAGCTCTCAAAGTCGAAAAGTGCAGAATAAAATATTTTTGGGATTTTATTTCCGACTTAAGTCGCGTCTGTCCCTCTACAGCGGGACTCATCCCGCTACAGCGTCACAACGACATGCACAGAGACAGAATCCTGGATCAAGAGCTCCAAACCCCTATTTCACAACACACCTTCATCCCACGACACTCAAAAAATATCCGTTCACGCTAAGATCAATTTCGGGAGTTCTACTCGCCCAAATTCAATTCTGTAAAGTCGTACGGGTTTCTTAACGTCTTAGCTATCCACTCATGCAATCAATTTCATTATTACGCTTCTCATTCATTAACAGATTTCCCTATATTCGCCTGACTCCGATTTCGTCCAAATCCGGACTAGGCTAGGAACTTTCAAGTTATTACTTAAAAGTTTTTCTGGTCCAATTCTTTCCCCATTGACTTTTTCCTAACGACGGAATCAGGTCGTTACATATAGAAGTATAAGTTTGAAAATAAAAAAAAAGGAAGGGTTAGCCCGCCCTAGCCCTCGGCCCTTCTAGGGTTGGGTTGGATTGAGCATTTTCAGGCCCTTCCAAATGAAGGGCCGGCCCGCCCTAGCCCATCAAATTTCTTGGCCTACGAGGCTTGGGCCCTCCCTTTTTGACAACTCTAATTATATTATTATTTCTATTTCATTCTCATTTTCTTATTTCATAATATAAATCATTTCTCTTTTTTTTTCTTTTTAAATAATCACTATATATAATTTTTATGTAATTTAAAATTTTATTTTTTTCAAATTCGTTATTTAATATAAAATTTTATTTTATTCTAAATTTCAAATAACATAAATTGCAAGCTAATATTATATAATATACAAATTAATGGACAATTCAAATAAAAGTTAAATCATTAATGAAATACAATTACATGAACATTACATAAAGCAACATGCACAACCGCAATCATAACCACAACAGTTCTCTGGATCATATACTCTTTTTTTCCCAATATTGTTAAATCTGGAAATGACCTACCGAATTACTAAACTATTGTTGTCATAAAATTATCATGTTATGTATTGTATTGTTATCTTGTATTTAAATTATTATGTTATGTATTATATTTTTAAATTAAAATTTTCATCTTATTATTTTACTTTTTTGCATTCTTCATAGTGAAAATTAATAATAATATCAAATTATATTAAAGTGGCGAAAATTTTAAAAAATAAAATATTATTAATTCGGGACGAAAGTAGTATATATCAAATAATATAGTTTTACAATGTTATATTACATTTAAAAAGAATTACGAATATTAGAGATTTAATTAATGACCTTATATTAAAAATAATTTGTTAATTACAAAATAATAGAAATAAATAATAAAATAATCAAAAAGTGAAATAGAGAGTGTGAATAGTAGTTCTCCAAATTTGGAACTACTATTCACCTCTTTATAAATGGAGAATAGAGAGTTAATTAAAGAGTGGTTAGAGAGTTCATTCTCTATTTTACTCTCCAAATATAGAGAATGGAGAGTAAAATAGAGGTGGGTTGGAGATTGTCTTAAGCATCTCCAACCCTATCTTCTATTTGACTCTTCAAATATAGAGTTATCTATTTTTTCAGATAACCAACTTCAATTTAATAAGACCATTTTCAACTCATCTCTATTTTACTCTCCATTCTCTATATTTAGAGAGTAAAATAGAGAATGCACACTCCAACCCCCCGCTATATTACTCTCTATACTCCATTTATAGAGAAGTTGAACAACAAGTAGAATTACCAAAAATAATTCCTAACACAATCATCAAGGATGTCAATGCGTCAAGAACTCACACAACAATAGTGATGCACATACACACGCTAGTAGTCTTATTTATGTCCAATAATCATGATTTGCAACGGACAAACTTCATCCATATACCCTATCAGCGTGGTATTCGACCCATCAAAAAATAAGTTGTTACGATAGCAATAAATTAGAGATTATAGTTAAATGTTGTAAGATTTAGCCACAAATTTTTATATCTAACTGTGACATTAATTTTTGTCACTAATTATATAAATAATTAGTGACGATCACTTTATTGTCTCTAATCAACTTGTGGCTTAGTGGCAAGATGTCGTCACTAAATATGTAATATTTAAATAGCGTTGATTTAAAATTTGTAGCTAAATAATTTAAGTATTTTCTATGAAAAAATTTGTAGCTAAATAATTTTTCTTTTGGATATGCTTGTTTATAATTACAAGTGATAATTGACAAAATAAAAAATGAAAAAACTCAAGCGCTCATTTTATAGTGTTGATATCAAATTTTGGTCCGCCACAATTTCATGAATTTTTAACCTTCTTCAATTTTCAAACAATTAGAAATAATTATTTTATAAAACTAAAATACCTTTTTTGGTCAAAATGTTATACTTTTAAATCATTTGCAAGGCGATTTTTTTTTAATAATATATATTTACACTCTCTATAAAAATATGGATTTATATACAAATTTTGAAGAAAAAAAAACATTTTACCAATACTAGTGTTTAAACTAAGTGTGTGTTTTATTTCTTCAAAATCAACTAGACTGGATAACTAGTCTTTTTCAAAATAATTAGGATTTTATGTTAAGCAATTATTTCACATTTGTTAAAACAAAAATATTGATTAAATAGATAATTTATTTTGTTCCCAATCTTGTCATGTTCAAGACCAAGGAGCCTATTCCCTTTGAAGTTCAATTGGACCCTTAACATGGCCAGCCACTTTGAACCCATTTTTTCAGGGAATTAGATGAATATTTTTTAATAAATAATTACTGATTTTAATGATTCTTTTATTTATTACTATTTATAGTAATACATAATAATATTATGATATATTTGCACTATATATTAAAAGTGAATTATGCATGCAATATAAGTGTATTATAAGTGTTTTTAAAATAGATCATGCTTGTTTGACAATAAATTGACACAATGAATTATAAGGGGTTGTTTGGTAGCTGGATAGAACAAGCCTTATTCAGGTATTAAAGTTCGTATAATTTATACGACTTTTGGTAAGTGGATAAGAAAAAAGTTATTCATGTATATAGTTAATACGATGTTTGGTAGGTGGATAAAAAAAGGTATTCATGTATATAATTAATACAACATTTAGTAGGTGGATACGAAAAAAGTTATTCATGTATAAAACTAATACGACGTTTGGTTGACAATTTTTCAAATTCGCACAACTAATATATGTGTAAGTTATGAGGAAATTTGTGTATTATTTATGCGGAATAGAAGATTGAATAATTAATACGTGTATAACTAGTACATGAATAAAAAGTTAAAATGACAATATTACCATTATCACTCCCACTTGACTACTTTCTTCTTCTACATGATTAAAGAAATGTTTTAATTTAAATACAAAGTTAAAGAAGGAAAAAGTATAATTGTAAAGAAATGTTTTAATTTTAAAAATATATTTTTACTAATTTTTAATATAAAAAAACAACATCCAAAGAAATAATTTATGCATAACTAAACTGGGCATAACTAAACCCGGCATAACTAATACTTGTATAACTAATACCCATATAATTAATACTCACATAACTAATACTCACATAACTAATACCTGCATAATTAGTACTCACATTACTAATACTTGCATAACTAATACCACATTATTAATACATGTATAATTTTATTCAACTACCAAACTACCCTTAAGTGCATTAAATTATGTGATAAATGTATTATCCATCAATAAAATTTGTATTATATGTATTTCATAAATTGTTCTCTGTAATATGTATTAAGAGTGGATTATAAATGTCTTATAAGTGTTCAATGAAAAAAATGTTATTGCTATAAATGGTAAACATTTTTTTAATATAACATATCTGTGTAAGTTTCTCGACTTAATTTTGGTACAATAGCCACCTAACCCACTAAATTACCCAGACATAAGAGTGGCAAAATGAGTCGAATTTATGGTTATTCATTCGTTTCATCCATTTTAAAATGGGTTGGTTATCCAATCATTCAAAAGTGGATCAAATATGAATCAACTCATATTGTCCACCATAAAATATAGATAACCATGAATTTCCACCAATTGCACTTCAGTAACAGTTCAACGTAATTGAAAGTCCAAAGCAAAATTTCAGTTAAAGACCTAAAGTTTAACCAGACAAATTCAAATGAAAGAAGTATCAAAATGCTTATATTTACCTTTAACTTTCCTTCATCCTATTGTTGAAAATAGGGGTGTACATGGTCGGGTTGGTTCGGGTTTTTCAAATATCAAACCAAATCATTTGTGTTGGATTTTTATATTTATAAACCAAACCAAACCAATAAAACTCGGGTTTTTCAACCTCGGATTTTTTTTAGATTTTTTCGGGTTTTTCGGTTTTTCGGGTTGTTTCGGGTTTTTTCGGTAAAGTATTCGTACAAACATATAATTTACTTGTACTTCAAATATTTCTTTAGTCCTACCAAAATACAACTATCTAACGTGTTTCTTAAAAAAATAACACAATATGATATGATTAATGACACTAAAATATTCAACAAAAATAATAATAATAATGAAATCGTGTAAAACAAATATTGCAAATTAACAAGTCATAGTAAAAATGATCATAATTTAAAATTACTAAATCATGCTAAAATAAGTTTAATAAGTATTAGTTACATGACTAAATATTAAAGGAAATTAAAATTAGATTATGTATCTTAATTGTCTAAACCAATGTAAAACTAAAGAACAAATATTCAATATTATTGTCATTCTTAGTGTTGAATTGATTTTCTTTTTGCATTAGTATTAATTT
>JAJOOS010008276.1:0-11642 GCA_029582725.1 Solanum chiquidenum | reverse complement strand
CTGCCTGCAAATCGAGTTAAAAAGATCAGGATTCAGTACTGTTACAAAATTTCATTCGAAAATTATTTATACTCACATTATACTGTATTCATCTTTGCAGGCATCGGACTCATAAGATCATCTCTTCCTTGCCGTTTATCTGCCTGCAAATCGAGTTAAAAAGATCAGGATTCAGTACTGTTACAAAATTTCATTCGAAAATTATTTATACTCACATTATACTGTATTCATCTTTGCAGGCATCGGACTCATAAGATCATCTCTTCCTTGCCGTTTATCTGCCTGCAAATCGAGTTAAAAAGATCAGGATTCAGTACTGTTACAAAATTTCATTCGAAAATTATTTATACTCACATTATACTGTATTCATCTTTGCAGGCATCGGACTCATAAGATCATCTCTTCCTTGCCGTTTATCTGCCTGCAAATCGAGTTAAAAAGATCAGGATTCAGTACTGTTACAAAATTTCATTCGAAAATTATTTATACTCACATTATACTGTATTCATCTTTGCAGGCATCGGACTCATAAGATCATCTCTTCCTTGCCGTTTATCTGCCTGCAAATCGAGTTAAAAAGATCAGGATTCAGTACTGTTACAAAATTTCATTCGAAAATTATTTATACTCACATTATACTGTATTCATCTTTGCAGGCATCGGACTCATAAGATCATCTCTTCCTTGCCGTTTATCTACAACAATATTACACTTCTTGTAGAAGAAAAATAAAACCGACCCAATGTTTAGTATGTCATGTTATGTTCATTCCATTGCCGGGAATTGAACCCGGGTCTCTCGGGTGAGAACCGAGTATCCTAACCGACTAGACTACAACGGATTGTTGATGAATCTTGCATGTCTTAACATGACATACTAAACATTGACCCTCAAAGAATACATCTGCAATCTCAGATCAGTAGCAGTATAAACATAAGAGAGAAGCTTTATGGATGACAGTAAAAGCTGAAAATAACCTGTTCTCTTTTGCAATGGTAAACTTTGTTGTCAGACAATATATTTTTACGAAGATAGTTGAAAGAATGTTAACATACCATACATACCCGCCACAACTGCTCTCCAGATCAACATCAACAGGAAATATCTGATATACCTACCAACATGTAGCACTTCTGAGATAGTCCAAACCATAGAATTAATCAAATACCTGCGCCGAACTCCTAGAGAGACATGAGTGTAGGTTCAAAATCAACTACTGATTTTAAAAATGACCTAGTCCCTACCAATTCTTTTTCAAAATAGGTTGTAAGGTTTCATGAGACAGAAATCGCAAAACTTTAGCTAACAGAATGAATACTTGAGGACTCACATGCTATCCTGAAATATGAAATGATTATTTTCAGATTAATTTCTCTATTGCAATTTGTGGACTATATTATGATGTTTATTGATTAACACAGATAGGCCTTCCTTTTTATTTCCCCTATCTCAATTTTCACATATCCTCTATATATCTCAATTAGTTTAGACAGGACTACCAGCTAAAAAATAGTGGTTCTGATCCTTCAGAGGCCACTACTGTAATAAGGAGCAACAAAAGCACCACCACATGGGGATCAACATGGCTATTGAAAACAAATTAATACACTGGTGCTACCTTTCAATCTTTCTCACTTGCTCCTACAAAAGCAAGGTCGAAAAGATGACACATAAGTGGTTGAGATGAAGGATATTTTGAAAAGTTAAAAGAATTAGTAATCCTTCTTAGGAATTGAATGGATTCAGTCTTCTACATACACAAAGAAGGTAATCAAGAAAGGAAGAAAATTGATTCTTCTTTCTTCAAAATTTAGGAGCTCTGACTTATGTGATCCAGAAACAATAGAAAATTTATTTACGTAATAACAATACATTAACTACTATTCTGCAGTCCTCCCAACATAGTCATCTACCAATACAACTTCTAGCCAAGCAATCAGAACAAAGTCAAAAGGAAAGGCAGCTAGAAAGGGGGGGGGGGTGTCAGAACCTGATAAAAAGAATGCACTCAAGACGCAACAGCTGGTGACAGCCAACCATCTTGCATGCTGGGACAAAATAACCTGTCGGTGAGAACATACTTGGACCAATTACTTCAGTGGCATGGATGAATAGCCGGAGAAGAAAATAACAGATAAACCTTGGAAGAATAAAGCAACAGCTGGTGACAAATATAAGATGAACTTGAAGAATGAAGCAACAGCTGGTGACAGCCAACTATCTTGCATGCTAGGACAAGATAACCTGTCGGAAAGAACATACTTGGACCAATCACTTCAATTGTGTAGATGAATAGCTGGTCAAGAAAATAACAGATAAACCTTGAAGAATAAAGCAAAAGAGGAAGCTTGGAGCCCACTGTTTTGCTCATGAAAGATGACCACATTTTTCTCATGTAGCAACCAGCCATAAGAAAGCTCCACTAAAGATACGGAAATACAACTGAACTGTAAGCACCTCACTTGCATTATACTCTTTGCTTGCTCATTAAAGCAAAACGTGCTAAGTACAGTTTTTCAGGCCATCCAATCACTAAGATTTTCACACTCCACCTCACCTTCACTAGATTCTGTGATATTTCGATCAGCTGATGAGACATTGAGAAAAAATGCAGCAACTTTCTTCTTCTACAAGACACTTATCAGAAGTTTATTATAACACAGAAAATTAAGCAAAAAGAACTTGTACCGGAGTACCTTAATACGTGAAGCAATTAGGTCCAAACGGTCTTAGCCCTGCAAAGACGTTAGTTAACCAGTTAATGTGAGTGACAAGAGGAATGTGATCTCTTTCCTTTTCCACTCCTTCATATAACAATGATATGACGAACGAAGAGTGATGAAAACAGAAGACAACGCCCGCCTTTGAGAAGTGAAACCACTCCATCAAATTAGGAGACAAGTGCTGAGACCTTGTGCACCCTAACATAAAGCATCCAAGTCCAAGAAGGCCGTGGGCCTAATGAGTAGTCAGTAAGACCTATACCCAAGGAGAGACGACATACAGTCAAAAAACAGTGTAAAATAGCTTAACATTATCATCCTTTCAATAAATAATAAGCAAAGGTGATTGGAAAGAGCAGAAAATAGACTATAGCCATGTGAAATATGTGCCCAAAGAGTAATTAATCAGGAGTAAGATTCACTTAATCAGATACTGTTTCATTATTGTGCATAATCAGATTTATAATGTAATGTAATCTATTAAAAGCTAAAAAAAATTATCACAGTTGTCATGTGTATTTATTGCTTTACAAACAACCAATGTGACTATGGAAGTTATTACTACCGGATAAATCTGGACAAAACTAATGAGTTTTCACCAAGTCACTCATGAGTTAATGGAGACCGCCAAGGAAGAACTTCTCAAATATAACCAAGAAAGAATTTATTATGATTCTCAGCATGTTTACAAGTCACAAGTAATTAATACACAGTAAATTTAGCAAGTTACGTTATAAAATATTTGTATTTTCATGTTGCTTAAATTGCCACATTTCTTTTGTGGTAAATATTTCACTGGCAAGGGAACTTATGTAGAAGTGCTGTTTATGAGAAATAAAATGAACAAACAAGCTGGTACAATGGGCACTCTTACATGAATTATCCAAGTCCAAGAAGATTACATCCCGAAAGAAAAGCCATAAGACCGTTACAAGGAGAAACAAGACAAAGAAAATATTCTTTTAACTGAAGAGAAAAAAATGTAATAGGATAGGTTAGCATTTTGTCCCTTTCAATAACTCCTACGATAAGGTAACATTGAGGAGAGCAGAAGATGGCCTATAGTCATTAAAGATATACCTAAGGGAGTATCTAATTAGTACTCAGATTCAGGTAATCAGATTCTTGTAGTGTACTGTGATCTATTAAACAGCTAAAATTTGATTAAAATTTAAGATGTACTCCCTTCGTTCACTTTTGTCCACCATTCCAAACATAGATATTCACTTTTACTTGTCACTTTTATAAAGACAATTAATTTTTTCCATGTTTTACCCTTAGCATTAATTACTTATTCACCAAATCATTTTCCAAGACCTAATATTAAACATCAATTTATATGAGTATTATGGTAAAACACTCATTTCAATCATTATTTCTTATGGGGTGTGCAAAGTCCAGAGTGGACAAGTAAAAGTGAACGGAGGGAGTAATTAATAATTTACAAACTAATTATGAAACTGCAACAGATGTTCCTTATGTGGTAAGGCTAATGAGACAGTGAGACATCTCTTCTTACATTGCAACTTTACTGAGCAGCTGTGGCAGATTTTCCTTAATCTCACAGGCATATCTTGGAGTATGCCATGAGACTCTATTCAGTTGGGAGATGGCTGGAGTTGGGGCTACAAACAGATAAAGATGGAGGATGATCCCTGCTTGTATTTGGTGGACTATATGGAGGGAGAGAAACGATAGATGTTTTGAGAAAAGGAACAACAACCTGCAGGAAGTGAAGCTTAAGTGTATTTTGTTGTTCTGCTTTTGGTGTACAAATGTTTACTCCAATGAAACTGAGTCAATCATAGATGTTTTAGGGTCCATTTAGAATTGGTTCAGTTTTTGGATAGATTGTACTTCCTTTCTGCTTATTTGTAAATATGGTTTTTCAGTACTACCTAAGTACAAACGTTACAAGTTTCAAAAAAATAAATGCCATTATGAAACATTAACAACTACCTAATAACTCATGGGTCAACATACTGCATCCATAGTCCAACAATCATCACTTATTACTCCAAATCATAAGAGGATGACAAATATGCTTAAATAAATAATCTGTTATATCAAAAAGGAATTCATGTGAATTTCAGCACTTCAGATCAGTTGCAACAAGTTGATACATGGAGAATTTTAGCCTCTATGTTATATATCCACATTCATGCTATTTAACTTGTCAGAACACCTTTCTGGTAATTATTTCATTTGTAGGGAAATTTAACAGTGCGTGTTTATGAGAAATCATGCCAAATATTGATGATTCCATGAATACCATCATGAAATTAAAAGCTTGATTAAGATTAGTAGTTCATGATAATGCTTTCACTATTTGGACAATCAAGCAAGAAGGGTGCTCGCGAAGAAAACATACCGACTTGTTGAACTCATTGAAGTAAGTGATGGTGAAAAGACCAAACTCATGTTTTTCAAGGCTGTACAATAGATACTACAGAACATGTGCATCATGAAAAAGGAAGATGAGATATCTTTTGGAATAATGGTAGTTAAAGGTGGAAATAGAAAAAATAACAACCACCGCATCATTCAAATGACAGCAAAGTACAACATTTTCACTCCTGACATTCCACCAGCGAGAGAAGTGAAAACCCACAAGATAACTTCACCAAGTCATCTAATTTAAGAGAAATATGGAAAAAAAGGATCCATATATGTGATATCTACTAGTTGGGAATAAGTTTTAGTCTTGTTAGTACGCTAATTTGAATCTACTGCTTTTCTAGGAGTATCTTGATCTTATGATAGATTTATATATGCCAGTGAAAATATAGAGAACTTCTAATATTACTACTATTATTACTATTGGTACTACTACAATTACTTTTATATATATTTAACTTTGTTTTCACATTTATTTTTGTTTGGTACGATAATGATATGGATTGAGCTTAAATGGAGAACATGGTCAGTGAAAGTTCATTTACCTGACCCCAACTTGTTTGGGACTAAGGCCTAGCAGTTGTTGTAGTATCTAATTTACAAGAAAAGGTGGCTCACTCAAGATATACTAATAACATGGATCAAATACCAATTTATGATCTTTTTCCACTTTTCTCCATCTTATTTTGTCTTAAACTCCGCATGAAGCAAAGATGTCTGCCCTTGGATCCCAACTAAAGTGTTCAAATTACACTAATCCTCTACAATTATTTGAAAGAACAGTATGTGAGCTAGCAAAAAATACAGGTTGAGGGTCACATATGTACTAGAAGAAAAAGTTAAAGAGTCAAAGTTAAGGTACACAACATCTATGAGAGGGATAGAAACATCTAACAGATTCTTGAACCTTGTGCCGAACGAAAGGAATATAAGGTCGACCCCCAATTTACAGTCTATTCCAGAGAAATAACAAACAGATGGAGACGCTCAGTAAGTAACTGAACAAACAAAAACTGCAATACACCGAAGTGAATATAAGCACAACAAAGAAATTATGGTTTTCTTACTGCTACGTAGCTAGTTTTGGCACTAAGACTAGGAAGATCTTCCAATAGAAAACTAAGTTGAACATTATTTTAATGTAGCCTGGTTTTTGGCACTAAGACTGGGAAAATTGTCTAACAGAAACTTAAGTTGAACATCATTTTCCTCGCCAAACGAGTGGAAAGATACAAAGTAAATAATCAAAATAGAGAAAAAAATTCACAACAACCACATTTCTGATTCCAACAGTAACAAATGAACGGCATCCTATATTTGCCAATTAGGCTGCCTAACTAAAGCACGTCTGCTCAAGCTGTAAATCTGAACACCTCCTCGTTTATAAAAACCCAACCCAAATAGATTTTTGTTCAGTTTTGAGTTCATGAATAAAGTCGGCCCTGGTTGGCCATCAATGGAAGGTTGAAATCACATTTAATGTGTTCTATTTTGCCAACTATCTGTTATGCCCTCTACAGCTTACGAGTAAAGACTTATTAACCCAGTTAAGCGTCTTTAAATCATTCATCAAGCTAAATATGCAACCCACTATATGGAGGATATGATCCGCACGGTCAAAATTCAACCACAGTACATATAGTTGATGGATAGTATAGACCAATATAAACATTCAAAAACTTTGCATTCTTGTATAAAGGAAAACAGTGTGCTGAAAAACATGATACCCGTATGCTGACATAATTTACAAACACACTACTGCCACTAGCCATCAACTGTTATAACCTAAACTATATCTGATACAGAACTTTTTCCAGTAATTTTCCGTTCTTACACTGAAAACAGCTAGATATATAACCCTAATTCCATTAAAAGCAGCCAGCCTTGAGAAGTTAAAGCATCCACCAGACATGCAAATACACCTACCTCATTTAAAGGAAAATTACTCATCTTTTAATCAGCAACACAAGCACGAGGGTAAGCACCTAGTGTCCACATTATACTCCACAGTCATATTTGCCACATGTCATAGACAGATTGTTTACTTCTATACCACAAGCAACAACTGATCACATAAGTTGCTTCTAGTTAATTTATTTATGAAAATTGCTAAAACATTTTCTCTTAAATATTTTACCTTTATCATGACTATGCAAGGACCTCCAAGTGGTAATGAGATCTTATTTCACCCTAAGAACAGGCAATACATATATCTTCCCACCCCGTGGCATAATACACACATGATTAAGCAGGAAATCAGTTAAATGAAAGAAGATTTCTAATGTTCTTCTTCCAGTGAAATCCAAGGACCTGAACATAGTTTTTGCTCAAGGAAAAAAAAAATCTCATGCACACAAAAACGTACAACACATTAACAGAAAGTAAACATGCAAGTGAACGTCATAAATACTTCCACTCACCAGAAAGCAAAACATCATTGCATGAGACAGCACTTCAGTTGGTTCTATACCACAAACTGACGATCAATCAATAATAAACCAACTATATGTTAATAAAGCTGCCACCCTCATCACAATTCGAAGGCAAGCACCTCCATATAAAGCACATAGCTTTACACAAACTGGAATACTTACTAGTGAAACCAAACTTCTTACATGCAACAGATAGTTTGCATGAATCACATAAACACAAAGCAAGGTCCATACAACCATGTATCGAATCAATTATTCCCTCTATTTCATTTTATATGACCCTATTTGATTGAGCACGATGATTAAGAATAAACAAGGTAACTTTTGAAACTTGTGCTATTAGACATGCCATAACATTTTTGTGGTCACAAACGGTTGAAGTATGTGTGGCTATAAAAGCTTGTCATCAAAGAAAAAGTGGAAAGTTACACATAAATTGTTCCCAAATTTAAACAGGGAGCATTCTTGTGGAACAAACTAAAAAATAAGTCACATAAATTGAAGGGTGTGTTTGTTAACATAGTCTAGCATCCTAGTCACAACTCAAAAGCAGGCACGTCCCTAGAATTCATGCCTCGAGCTTCACTAACATAGAATGTTTCAAAAAACAAACTACTCACATGCAACACTACGTATATGCATCATGCACGAGTAAAGCAAGACCCTGATTAAATAACCATTCAAAGCAAAGGAAATATCAACGACCAACTTAAGCTGCTAATTCTGACAAGGATCGTGATCAAATGAATGTGATTCTCTTTCTGGCAAGCAGAGATATATGTAAAATATATGTAAAAGTCTCCCAAGTTACATAGAGTGATATAGATAAAATAAAAAGGAAAAGGTTAAAATCCAAACACGAGAGGGTCCACACAATATCCAAAGAACATGAAGAACAGAGACAGGAAAAAAACTGTAAGATAAACCATATCAAATTATAATTCTGTGAAGCCATACTCAAGCCTCCTCACTTAAAGAAGGCGGGATGTGCACATTATAGCTAGACGATTCCCAAACAAAATTCCACATGCAGAACAGGTAGTTGTTTGAACAGGTTTTACTTCATTAAAAGGCAAAAACATCCTGAGCCTTTTAATATTATCACTACAGCTTCTTTTGTACAAGTTGGACTTATCAATGAGAAAACATCCCATTTCATCCCAACAAAATTACACTAAAAGAACCTCATCTCAGCCATGGACTTCCTGAATAATTGAATGCAACAAGTCCTCACCAACAAGAGATCGTAACTGTGTCATGAAAATTTCTTTCCCTACTTTGCCTTCCTGTGAACAATTTGTATTAGAAGTCAAGATCAAAATAATGGTCTTGAAACCAGATTCACCACCTGTATATAGTAAATCCTTGAATAACCAGTGTTAAAAAGGGAAATCCAAACTTACCTGATAGGAGCTATACAAACTTTGGAACTCCAGATTTTTTGGTGGGGGAAGTGAACTCTGTAGCTTTAATAGAATCAATGCGCTGTGAACATGAGCACCACCATTCAGTCGACCTGTATTTGCACTTGACTGTTCCGTTTCTCTTGCGACAATTAAAAGTAATTGAAAGGAATGAATAACGAAAAGGAGTAATACATACCTGACATATGAAAACCAGATTTATAACTGACTATAAACAAGGGTAGAATGTGGGTGTTCATATTGCTACACCATACCACATGCAGCTTTGGATTGATAAAGTCATCAACTCCAGTATCAAAATCCGCACTTGACGGAAACAGCTGCTGAGATCCTAACTCAACCTTCTCGAGCTTTCCCAATATAACTCGACATAACATGATATGCTTTTCACCATTTTCATCTATCTCGCTCATCATTTCACTACACACACAACCAATAACAAGTACCAAAAAATAAATGAACATAAGCAACAATTAAGAAAACACCAATAATAAACTAGTTCAAGAGCAGCGCATACCTATTTTGAGGTGAGCATAAAGGCGACAGGTAGATACCAACACCGTGAGTATGGTAACCGGGAACAATTCTCTGCATTTGAAAACCACGCCACAAGATACTGTCCATTTTCGCAGACGAGGTCCCATACCAGGCATACTCAACCCTGGCGTCCCCTCTAGCTCTTTTAACTATCTGCACATTATTTCTGAAAACCTCAAACCGGGCCTGTTCCACTGGCCCGGTTCTAGTGCACTGATGAACAGCAGTGACTGTAACACCAGCTTTCAAAACAGAAAACAGTAAACCCCTTACCTTCCGATAGTTTTCCTCCTCGTTCCCCAATGACCTTGTCCTAGGCCACTTTGGTGGAAGCAATTCAGTAGGCGTAGAGACAACACGCTGCTCTATCACATTCCTAGATGAACTGCCTACTTCCCTCACCACTTCGTTTTCCTCACTTTCCCTCTTCCTCTTTCCTAACTCGTCTCCAGCTGAGTTCCTCTCAATGATTTTTATCTCAAGTTCAATCTTACGATTCTCCGAGGAGAACTTTTCATCAACATTTACCTCGTTTTTATCGAGATTTTCTGAACCCTCAATGAAGACCTTAGGGTAAAAACCCTTACCACCGACATCAATCCAAGCGATGGGCAACTCATTCCCACTGTCCAAATTGATTCCTATCATTCGATAAAAATCAAAAATAAATTTACACCCTCCCATTTCCATCTCAACCATGGCCTCGCCACTCACAAAAGCTGAAACCAGCACATCCATGGCTTTTATCTCGAAATCCACCCACGATCCATCCTTAAACACCATAAACCTCACCGGCATCCCACTCTCCTTGAAATTCCGGTGGTTTTGAACCAACAACTGAGAATGATCAGTCGATCTAGCCGACGGAATCAACCAGTTCCTCGGAATAGGAACCTCAACCCTCACTTTCGTCTCATAGACACCGTCGTCGCCGCTTCCACCTGCTGCCCTCTCGAAAGGAACAGTTATCTCCACCTTGTTACCATTGACAACAGCCGAAACCGAATCGACTTCATCACCGGCGATCATCGGAGCACAGGAACCGACCGAAGCTATCGACATCCCTTCAAATTCCGTTGAGCGATACAAACTAGAGGAGAAGAAGGAACTTAGAACGAAGAACAGAAGCAGATACAAACGAGATAAAAGAAGAAACAGAAGGCAGGCGATACAAAAAGTTCTCTAACAATAAGAAAAAACAAAAATTTAAGTGATTTTGGAGAAACGAATGAAAGCAAATGACCATCTTGACCTTAGTTTAACTTCACTTCAATTGTAACGCTTTGTTTTAATGTGAGAGAATATTTAGATAATTTAAAAGTTATTGACCTGAGAAATGTGATTGTTGACCAGACTAGATTAATAATTAATGATTTTATGATAAAAAATTTAATTGTATTTTATATTTGACCATTTTTCACATAATATTTTTTTATAATTACTAAGTCTTAAGGATGAATTTATTAAAGAAATTTTTAAAAATTAATATTTCAAATTTTGTTAATGAGCCAAAAGTTGTTATAAATTTTTATTTTTTTCTAAAAAGGAGTAACAACAAGAGTCATCGAGAGGCGGATCCACGTGCTTACGTGAGGGTGCACGTACACCTGTTAACTTCAGAAAAATTATGTATATATATGTGTATATATATAGCTTGAACAGAAGATATATTTTATTAGCCTTAATATAATATTAAAACTAATTGGGTGTATTGGTTTTTAAATATTGGGTGTCTCTTTATTTTGAGGTTATAGTTATTTAATTCATTATGTTTTATTACATTAGTTTTATATTTCTATGTTTAATAAATATAGCACACAAATCGATATTGGCTGATATGCTTTAACTAACATGAATTAGTTATTGATAGTGCACCCATCGTCTTCAAATTTTAGGATCGCCTCTGCTTTCACAAGTTGTCCTCTTGAAAGAAACAACTATCTCCATCTTATTTCTATGAAAAACAGGTGAAACTGAATCGACTTCATCGTCGATGATCATTGGACGATCATTGGAGTACAATTGAAACTGATCAAAACTATCGATATCATACACTTTCTTTGAGTGATATAAACTATAGGAGAAGCAAAGGAACTTAGAGGGAAGAAACAGAAGGCGATACAAACGGG
>JAJOOS010008275.1:0-12204 GCA_029582725.1 Solanum chiquidenum | reverse complement strand
TGTTAATATTCAGTTTATTGCATGAATTCCAAAACCCTAGCTATGTATTTCTTTAGTTCTTGAATTACACATGCTAGGTCAGATATTTCAGTTATTCAATTATACATGCCTCAGTTATTAATGCATCAATATCAGTTTAATTGTTGCATTCTCAGTTCGCATGTTCAGTTTGAACTATCCGATAACTTACATAAATTTGGTCATAATGTGTTAATTACTTAATCCATTGGGAGTAGCATAATACCGAGTTGGACTAGGGTTCAACGTACCCAGATAGTCCCAGGACTACTAACCACGTAGGTTGTAAGTCCCCTCTATGGGCATCATTTTAGTGATCACGTCAGTATGCCTCTATACCTCTAGCAGGGTATATTGGGTCCTCTCGATGGGGCGTATACATCAAAATCCACATTTAGCTCATATGGTTTTATTATCGGTTATTAGTAGCTCCCTCAATTCAGACAGATTCTATTGCATTAACCATTTATCAATATATCCAGTATTCAGTTTCAGCATGTTATAAATTGGTCACTGCATTCAGTTATCTCAGCATTTATTATCTATATCATGTTCAGATTATATCATTGCCTATTTGCTTTGTTCAGTTATATATTATTTCAGTTGTATTCTATCATGCATTCTCAGTACCTTCCAAGTACTGACGCATACTCTGCGCTACATCTTCTCGTGATGTAGGCTCAGGTTCTTAGCATCCAGATCACGCTTAGATCAATTCCTGATCCCCAGTTCAGCAGAATCAGTGGTGAGTCCTCATTCTCCGAGGATAATAGTCATGAGTTTTTTTCAGTAATTTTAGTCCTTAGTTTTAGTTTTGCTAGATTTAGTTGGGGACTGTCCCAACATTTCTAGTCAGTTAGAGGCTATTTTTAGACATGAATAGATTCAGCTTAGTATTGAGTTAATATCTTCCTTGTATTAAATTCATCAGTTTTCATATATATCAGTTATGGTATTTGGGTATTCCCCATCATTTCAGATTTATTTATTCAGTTTATATTTAGTATGATCATGATCATGTCAACAGGGTTAGTTTGGGATCACTTGTGGTCCTAGGTCCCTTATCCGCATCTCGGGAGTAGCTTAGGGCGTGACAAACTTGGTATCAGAGCACTAGGTTTAAGTGTCCTAAGATGTCTGAAAAGCCGCACTAAGTAGAGTCTTTTTCATGGGTGTGAAGTGCACCACATCTAATGAGGGGGAGGCTACAAAGTGTTTTAGGAAATCTTTATTTTCTTGTTACTCTTATCGTGCGTAAGGTATGATCTAAATTCCATTCTAACTCGACGTTCTACGTTTCAATGATCATGCTTCCTCATAGAGCTAACGCCAGGAATGCGACTGCCAGGAACGCAAACGCAGCTCCTCCAGTCCCTGATCAAGAAGTGTCGAATGCAGACTTCAGGAATGTTATTCAATGTTGGCTCAGAGTGTGGCCAACCAAAACAATCAGCGGGCTCCAGTTCTGGTAAATGTGAATGTTGGGTCAGCTGCAGCTAGGGTGCGAGACTTTGTTAGGATGAATCCGCCAGAGTTCTTAGGATCGCAAGTGTGAGAAGATCCCAAAACTTCATTGATGAGGTCAAGAAGATCTTTGAAGTGATGTAGGTAACTGGGAATGATCGGGTTGAGTTAGCATCTTACCAACTTAAAGATGTGGCTCATATCTGGTATACTCAGTGAAAGGAAAACAGGGGTACAGATGCAACTCCTATTACTTGGGATTATTTCAGCGAAACCTTTCTGGACAGGTTTTTCCCCATGGTGTTGAGAGAAGCAAGGGCCAAGGAATTTATGAACTTAAGGCAGGGTAACATGACTGTCCATGGTTGCTGACTCCAGGGCTCAGATGAATAAGTTTCTTTATGGGGTGTCAGACTTAGTGAAAACAAAGTGCATGAATGTTATGTTATTGGGAGACATGAACATCTCTAGGCTCATGACTCATGCTCAGCAGGTTGAGGGTGATAAGTTTAGGGAACATGCTAAGGAGACTAAGAAAGCAAGAACACGTAACTACGAGTATTCCCAACAGAAATCGGGTGGTGGAAATCGCTCGCAGTTTCAGCAGAAATCTTTGACTCCATCCTCTTCACCAGCTAGTATTCCATCCCTCAGGTTCTGTAATGATCAGAAAGGTAAAGCGTCAGTCTCTAAGTCTCAAGGAAGTGTTACAGGTAACAAAACCTACCCAACTTGCCCTAAGTATGGTAAGAACCATCCAGGCGAGTGTTTTGCAGGAAAAGAATGATGTTTTGGGTGTGGTCAATCTGGTCACAGGTTAAGGGATTGTCCTTCTAGACAGGGTCAAGAAGGAAACAATGGCATAGCTCAGTCTACAACTTCAGCAGTACCAAAAAGTCGCCCAAATCAACAGGGTAACTCATCTGGTACAGGTGGCGAACAGCGCCAAAACATGCCTTATGCTCTTCAGGCCCGTCAAGATCTGGAAGATTCTCCTGATGTAGTCACTGGTACGTTACGAGTCTTTGATCTTGATATTTATTCATTGTTAGATCCAGGGGCTAATTTGTCTTTTGTAACTCCTTACATAACAGTCCAATTCAGTGTTAGCCCAGAAACTCTTTCAGAACCTTTCTCAGTCTCTACTCTAGTCGGTGACCCAGTTATAGCTAGATGGGTATACAGAAATTGCCATGTCACAGTCTCTCAAAAAGTCACCTCAGCAGACCTTGTAGAGTTAGAAATGGTAGACTTTGATGTCCTTCTAGGCATGGATTGGTTACATTCCTGTTATGCCTCAGTCGATTGTAGAACTAGAATTGTTCATTTTTCAGTTTCCAGACGAATCAATCTTAGAATGGAAGGGTAGTAGCTTAGCGCCTATGGGTCAATTCACTTCTTACCTTAAGGCCAGAAAGATGATCTCTCAGGGTTATCCCTATCATCTAGTTCGGGTTAAGGATTCTAGCTCCGCAACTCCAACTCTTGAGTCAGTTCCAGTGGTTAATAAGTTTCCAGAAGTGTTTCCAGATGATCTCAGAGTTCCTCTCGAGAGGTTAATCAATTTTGGAATTGATCTCCTTCAAGATACCCAGCCTATCTATATTCTTCCTTACATAATGGCTTCAGCTGAGCTTAAGGAATTGAAAGATCAGTTGAAAGACCTTCTAGATAAAGGCTTCATCAGACCTAGTATTTCGCCATGGGGTGCACCAGTGTTGTTCGTAAAGAAGAAAGATGGTTCTCTCAGAATGTGCATTGACTATAGGCAATTGAACAAGGTCACAATCAAGAGTAAGTATCCCATCCCCAGGATTGATGACTTGTTCGACCAACTTCAACATGCTAGTCATTTCTCAAAGATTGACCTCAGATCAGGTTATCATCAGCTTAGAGTCAGAGATAGTGACATTCTGAAGACAGCCTTTAGAACTTGGTATGGTCATTACAAATTTGTAGTTATGTCATTTGGACTAAACAATGCTCTTGCAGCTTTCATGGATTTGATAAGCAGAGTGTTCAAGCAGTACTTGGACTTGTTTGTTATCGTCTTTATTGATGATAGCCTCATTTACTCTAGGAATGGGGAAGAACATCCGAGTCATTTGAGAGTTGTTCTACAAACTCTCAAAAATCGCCAGTTATTTGCAAAATTTAACAAGTGTTAGTTTTGGTTACAATCAGTTGCCTTCCTTGGGCATATTGTGTCTAGTGAAGGAATTCGAGTAGATTCCCAGAAGATAGAAGCAGTGAAACAATGGCCCATACCTACCTCTGCTACATATATCAGAAGTTTCTTAGGTCTATCGGGCTATTACAGACGGTTCGTGGAAGGATTTTTATCCATAGCCTCACCATTGACTAGGTTGACTCAGAAAAAGGTTAAGTTCCTGTGGTCAGATGATTGTGAGAAAAGCTTTGCAGAATTGAATATTAGGTTGACTACAACTCCTGTCTTGACTCTACCAGAGGGTTTAGATGGTTATGTGATCTATTGTGATGCATCCATGGTCGGCCTAGGTTGTGTGTTGATGCAGTGAGGTAAGGTTATAGCTTATGCTTCTAGGCAACTTAAGGTACATGAGAAGAATTATCCGACTAATGACCTCGAGCTTGCAGCAGTGGTGTTTGCACTCAAGATTTGGAGACACTACTTGTGTGGTGTTCATGTAGATGTGTTCACAGACCATAAGAGCCTCCAATATGTATTCACCCAGAAAGAGTTGAATCTTCTCCAGAGAAAGTGGCTTGAGTTTCTCAAATATTATGATATGAGCGTGCATTACCATTCGGGTAAGGCGAATGTAGTAGCAGATTCTCTTAGCAGACTATCCAAGGGTAGTGTAGCACATGTTGACGAAGAAAGAAGAGAGCTAGCAAAGGATGTTCACAGACTTTCTTGCCTAGGAGTTCGTCTTATGAGCATATAAGATGTGGTGTAACGGTTCAAAATGGGGCAGAATTTCCTTTGGAAGTAGAGGTTAAGGAAAAGCAAGACAGTTATCCAATCTTGCTTGAGCTTAAGGGTGCAGTCCACAATCAGAGAGTGGAGGTTTTCTCCCAAGGGGGAGATGGTGTGCTTCACTACCAGGGTCGATTATGTGTTCCTAATGTGGGCGAGTTAAGAATACATATTCTTGTAGAGGCCCATAACTCCAGATATTCTATCAATCCAAGCGCCACTAAGATGTACCGCGATCTACAGGAAATCTATTGGTGGAATGGTATGAAAAGAGATATAGCAGACTTTGTGGCTAAGTTCCCCAATTGCCAGCAAGTTAAGGTAGAACATCAGAAACCAGGAGGCATGACTCAAGAGATTGACATTCCTACTTGGAAGTGGGAAGTGATCAACATGGACTTCATCACAGGTTTACCTCGTGCTCGCAAACATCATGACTCCATTTGGGTGATTGTTAATAGGGTTACTAAGTCTTCTCGCTTTTTGGCGGTCATGACTACAGATTCGGCGGAGGATTACGCCAAGCTTTACATTAATGAGATTGTGAGGTTGCATGGAGTTCCTTTGTCTATCATCTCGGATAGAAGTCCTCAGTTTACCTCCCATTTCTGGAAATCATTTCAGAAGGGCCTTGGTACTCAGGTTAACCTTAGCACAACATTTCATCCACAGACAAATGGTCAGGCAGAGCGTACCATTCATACCTTAGAGGACATGTTGAGAGCTTGTGTGATCGACTTTAAGGGTAGTTGGGATGATCACATTCCTCTTATTGAGTTCGCCTACAACAATAGTTACCATTCCAACATTCAGATAGCCCTTTATGAGGCATTGTATGGGCGTAGATGTAGATCTCCAGTTGGTTGGTTTGAAGTAGGTGAAGCAACCTTGATAGGACCAGATTCAGTCCTTGATGCTATGGAGAAAGTGCAACTCATTAGAGATAGACTTAAGACTGCCCAGAGTCGCCAGAAGTCTTATGCAGATGTGAGAAGAAGGGAACTAGAGTTTCAAGTTGATGATTAGGTTTTCCTGAAAGTGTCACCTATGAAGGGGGTGATGATATTTGGCAAGAAAGGGAAGCTCAGTCCCAGATATGTAGGCCCTTACCGGATCTTGAAAAGGATTGGTAAAGTGGCTTATGAGTTAGAGTTGCCAGCAGATTTAACAACAGTGTATCCAGTCTTTCATATTTCACTTTTGAAGAAGTGTGTGGGTGATCCAGCATCCGTAGTGCCATTAGAGACTGTGGATGTAAACGATAGCCTTTCTTCTGAGGATGTACTAGTTGAGATTCTCGATCGTCAGGTTATAAGGTTGAGAAATAAAGAAGTCGCTTCAATCAAGGTTTGGTGAAGGAGTCAGTCTGTACAGGGAGCTACTTGGGAAGCAGAAGCGGCCATGAAAGCCAAGTATCCTCACCTCTTCCCTTTCGATTCCACTCCAGCTTGAGGTAATAGTTTCTCTTAAGTTTTTCAGTCATTCATGCGCTAATTCAATCTTAGTTTTTTGTTCCTTCAGCCAGCCTTGCATTTTTAGGGTATTTGCATGTTCTTGGAACTCAGTTCAGTCATAAATCAGTTTTTAGTACTTAGTGGTTGGGATTGCAGCTCCTTCCCTCCATACTCAGCTAGTTTAGTCTTCATTCGAGGACGAATGGTCCCAAGGGGGAGATAATGTAACACCCCGTATCCGAAAATAGAACTTAATACAGATTTTCAGAAGTTGCAGGTGCAACCCACGGTTGCCACCCACCGACCGTAGGGTGACCTAAGACCCGTGCTGGTGGTCCATGGTTCGCATCTGCAACCCTCCCCAGAAATTCAAACAAAAACCATTCTAACGCATGACCCACATACTGACTTGACGGATCGTGAATCCATCGACGGATCATCGATCAGTCCGTAGGTCGAGATCCTCAGAACCTGGTATCTAAAGTCGATCGACAGATTGACTTAATGGATCGTGGGTCCATCGACGGATCGTCGATCAGTCCGTTGGTCGAGACCCTCAGAACCTGGTCTTTGAAGTAATCGACGGACTGATAGGACGGATCGTGGATCCATCGACGGATCGTCGATCAGTCCGTAGGTTGCTTCAGCAAATTTAAAGTCAGGGGTCTTTTGGTCTTTTTCTTATGCGTTGAACCCTTAAGCTACGTCGTTTAGACCCTAAATTATGAGGTTTTAGTCAGCTTAAGCCTAGAAACATTAGAATGCTAAGAGGAGAAAGAATTCAAGGACTCTAGTTCAAGAACGCAGCAAGGTTCTATCAGTTCCAGCCCCAAAATTGAAAGATTTCTCTGTGGAATTCGTCACTAGGTATGTGAGATTTCACTAGTGGGTTCCTTTCACCTATTAGGTCCCTAGGTTTCAGTCAATTTCTTGAATCCCTTATTATGACTAGACCTAGGGTTTCTTGAATGTTAGAATTATTGGGTTCTCAGCTATTAGAATGATCCAAATCAGATTAGTATGTTAATATTCAGTTTATTGCATGAATTCCAAAACCTTAGCTATGTATTTCTTTAGTTCTTGAATTACACATGCTAGGTCAGATATTTCAGTTATTCAGTTATACATGCCTCAGTTATTAATGCATCAATATCAGTTTAACTGTTGCATTCTCAGTTTGCATGTTCAGTTCGAGCTATCCAGTAACTTACAAAAAATCAGTCATAATGTACTAATTACTTAATCCATTGGGAGTAGCATAATACCGAGTTGGACTAGGTTCAGCGTAGTCCCAGAACTACTTGCCATGTAGGTTGTAAGTCCCCTCTGTGGGAATCATTTCTGTGATCACGTCAGTATGCCTCTATACCTCTGGCAGGTATATTGGGTCCTCTCGATGGGACGTATACATCGGATTCCATATTTAGCTCATGTGGTTTTATTATCGGTTATTAGTATCTCCCTTAGTTCAGTCAGATTCTATTGCATTGACCATTTATCAGTATATCCAGTATTCAGTTATCTCAGCATGTTATAAATTGGTCACTGCATTCAGTTATCTCAGCATTTATTATCTATATCATGTTCATATTATATCATTGCCTATTTGCTTTGTTCAGTTATATATTATTTCAGTTGTATTCTATCATGCATTCTCAGTACCTTCTAAGTACTGACGCATACTCTGCGCTACATCTTCTCGTGATGTAGGCTCAGGTTCTTAGCATCCAGATCACGCTTAGATCAATTCCTGATCCCCAGTTCAGCAGAATCAGTGGTGAGTCCTCATTCTCCGAGGATAATAGTCATGAGTTTTTTTTCAGTAATTTTAGTCCTTAGTTTCAGTTTTGCTAGATTTAGTTGGGGATTGTCCCAACATTTCTAGTCAGATAGAGGCTATTTTCAGACATAGATAGATTCAGCTTAGTATTTAGTTAATATCTTCCTTGTATTAAATTCATCAGTTTTCATATATCTCAGTTATGGTATTTGGGTATTCCCCATCATTTCAGATTTATTTATGATTATAGCTTCCGCACAGTTTCTATTATTCAATTTATATTTAGTATGCTCATGATCATGCCAGCAGGGTTAGCTTGGGATCACTTGTGGTCCTAGGTCCCGTGTTCGCGTCTCGGGAGTAGCTAAGGGCGTGACAACCGCTACCACCATCGCTATTAATACAATCAAATTAATTTTTTAATTTTTTCAGTTCCAAAAATCACCATAACCATCGTCATCTTCTCATTCTTATTCTTTAGATCCAACAATTACAACTTTTATTGCAATCTTTCAAGTTCAGTGCTACACACCATTGTACATCTATCACACCCATCAAGTTCATATATGCAGATATTCATTCTAAATGGGAGGGACTACAACATACAAATAATACGTAACTGTGCTCCTTTTATAGTTTTATTTCTTTTGGAGGCATTGTAATATTAGATACACAATTAAATAACATGAAATTGATAACATATTAATTAAATCGACAAAAAAAATGAAAATCTGAATTTAATAAAAAACCCAAAAAGGAAAAAAGGAAAAGAAGAAATTAGGGGTAAAGAGGAGGCGCCGGAAAAGTTTGGAAGAATGAGGAAGAAGGGGTGGGATAGTTTGGTGGGGTTTTAGAAACTAAATGCTTTTATTTATTATTTTTGGCTGAAAATTAATTTTTCCTTATAATGTATTTTTAAAATATTATTTTGTATTTAAATATCATGTGTCTTTCCTTAATTAGCCATTATATTACATTATTTGCGAGTGTGTTACACGCACAATGTAATTTTAGCGGATTGTCAAAAAAGTGTCAAACTGACACAATGGGATCCTACATGAGGTGTCTAAAATGAACATCGTCCAGTTAAGGTGTCTAAGTGAAACTTCGTGCCAACTTTAGGAGACCACCGATAGATTTGGCTTATGAACTATATAAGAGTGGCATTATTATTTCTTTTTTGAAATAGTTCGACCATTTGTTGTTTATAATCATCATAGTTCTTTTTGAGCTGAGCTTAAATTAATTTTAACAGAATAGGGTCAACTATATCTTTGAACTATGCGAAATTGATTAAAAATATTCTCAGTTAAATATTTAGTCTTAAAATGCTTCTTTCGTTAATAGTTTGATTCAAAAATGTTTCTATTATTACTTAATGGGTCAAAAATATCGTATTTTTGGATCAAACTATTAGCTATAAGGTTCATTTTGAATATATATTGTTAGAGTGGGTTAAATTCCCACATTAGTTGGGAAATAAACTGGTTGGGATTGATTTAGGTCCAGATACTATATCTTTACATGATATCAGAGCTAGGTCCATCAGTTTGGGCTCCTGACTCATGCTCCAGTAATTGGGCGTGAGTGTGAAGAGGGTGCCAGAGTGGGTTAAAGTCTCATATTAATTGAGAAATAGACTCATAGTCTCCTTATATGAATTTGGACAATCCTTCTATTATGAACTAATTTTGAAGGTTGAGTTAGGCCAGGTACCATATTAATATGACCTAAGCCTCTACAATAAAACCATCCTTAAATTTTCCTTCCTTCTTTTGGTTGTTCCCAAAAAGAGAAGCAAGAAAACTAACTCTTCTTCTTTAATATAATATTTTAACAGCATGTTATATTATTAGGTATTTAATTAAGAAAAAGTGGCTCTTGATTAAAAGAAGAAATATTACGTAATGAACTTTCTCTTTTGGGATTCTTTCAGCTTTAATTTTTATATGTTTCGAGTGTGTAGTGGTTAGTACAAATATTTAAATCAAGTAGCACCTGAAATTATTACTTAAACAGATGCACATGCATTGAATATAATTAATTGAAAACCTTTATTACAAACCAACCTTTAATTGCGCCACAATTTTGTAGTACTAACCCCCCCTGGCCCAACAATGCCTTTTTTTTTCGAACTCGAAAATATTGGCGAATTTAGAATTTTTATGAGGTTTGAAAAATTAAAAATATAATGTTGAAAATTTGAAATAGGAATTATAAAGGGAAGTTTGAATTCCTCAACTAACCTCTAGTATAATGTATAGGGAATTCAAAATCTCTCTCTATATAAAAATAATAATTAAAAAAATATCTTACATACATAATATAATTTTTATCGAAGGAGTTCAGATAAATCCCTTACGTTCCTAGATTCGCCCCATCTTAGGAGTTAAAAACACTAATTCTTGTCTTCAAGAGTAAGTCTCACACACATTGAGTTTTGGGGTTCACCAACTTGGATTGTGGTGCAGTGGTGTGACTGTTTCACCATTAATCAGAGGTCTCGAGTTCGAGCCCTGGATATGAAAAAAATCCTGGTGGAAGCGTCACCCCCGAATGGGCCCTACAGAATTTAGTCAAAGCTCCAATGTGGCTCCTGACACCAGGTAGAAAACCCCCCAAAAAAAATTCGGGATTGGGGGGTGGGTAGGGGTGGTGTTCAAAGAATTTCTTTATTAGTTGTTGGTTCTATAGAATTTTTTGAAAATATTATGTTATTATATAGTTCAATGTACTAATCAAATTTGTGAAATGCTACTAGTTCCATCTATTTTATTGATAAGAGTATGAAAAATAACAATAATATGTGATATCTATATTATTGAGTCTCTATCGTTATATTCTCAAAAACTCAAAATTATAACTAATTGCACCCAAATCTCGAAAACTTAGGAATAAGTTACATGAATAGTTAGTTCTCTATTTAATTCCATGTCTACTCATGTAATTTTCATATTAAAAAATAAAATTAAAAAATAAGTTTAATACATAGTAATAATTTTAAAAGCTATAATATAACAAGACTAAATCCTATTCTCCATTAGTAGATATTTCTTTTCTTTTCTTTTCTTTCTTATTCTTACCTATATATATATATATATATATATACTTATACCTATTTTTTAAAATTTTAACCTATATAGAAGCATGAGTTAGAAAGTTGGTATCAACATGTATGCTTGGAGTCATTAGTTAATTTGTATGTGGCATTTTAGTCTTTTGCGTTTGGTTTTAAATTTTGATAGGTAGTATTGAGTCACATTTTTGTGCATGCTTTATTAATCTTTAATTGTGTTGACCTTTTACCCCTTTGGCACAATCTTATAGTTACAAAAAAGTGGGCCCATTTCTCATTATAATTGCGGGTTGTAGTTGACAATTTCTTTTCTATTTTTAACTTGCATATTTCTCTTATTCAATTTTAAAAAAGTATTGCATAATATTTATTAAAGGCGTTTAGAAATGAAAATTAAATACTATTTATTATATTAAAAATTAAAATTAAAATTAGAGTTGTGTATGACCATATTTTCTACAATAAATAAATTAATTAAAATTTGAATGTACTTTTAAATATAATTTATGTCCATAATTTTTTAAAAACCAACAAATTTTCCTAGCTTGACTAATTTATATAAAGCATATCGTCAAATCTGCTCTCAACGAATAATATCTCAACATGGATAGTTACATAATGTCATAGATTAGATCTCATAATTTAAACTGAAAGGATTAAAAAAATTAATAAAAGAGAAAAAAATTAAAAATTAAAGTGAAGAGGGAAATTAAAATATTTTACAATGAAAGATATATATATAAAAAAAAAAGTTTTAATGTCAATAATTATGTGTAATTAGTTGTAAATAAATCAATTAAAAAAGGACATGTCTATTTTGTTGTTATGGTTCATCACTTGCTTTCAAGAGAGAGTGAACATTCTCTATGTAACGTCATCATTTAGGTGTATCTATTCCATTTTAAAATAATTTAGAGGAATAATATGACTCAAATTAAGTTAAGGTGTGTCGTTGAGATTTATACTATAGTTTTGATACTTCATTAGGACTTTGTGGCAAGTGATGATTCATCGGAACTTTGGACAATCCACCAAGTTTACTTATATTATGTGAATTTTTTTGGGCTTGTTAAATTGTTTAAAATAATTGAATTGTTAAAAGTTTAAGATAAATGTTTAATTTCTTTTTAATATTTACGCTTTCCTTTAAAGAAGTTTTATATTTTATAGGAGATAAAGTACACTATTTAAAAAGTTATGTATATGATTTCACAAAAGAAAAATTGTGGAAACTATAATTTAAATTATGTTCTTGAATGTTTTTCTTAATATGTATGTATTGGCTCACAAATTCACTTAATATGAAATAGACGTAGTATCATATTTTGACACAAAAAATATTATTTTTCAAAATGAGTCGAATCTTAAAATTGTCGCAAAAATTTCATATTTATACAAACCAAACTGTAATATCTTAAAATTGAAAATGTTGGCCTCATGCTTTGCACGG
>JAJOOS010008274.1:0-12362 GCA_029582725.1 Solanum chiquidenum | reverse complement strand
TTTTATTATATGATCTTGGTCTCCAAGCATATGCATAAATAAATAGTACTCTTAACGAAGTCCATTGTAAAGTAACTTGTAATAATTAGATTATACTCCCAATTAATGTAGAAGTAGGAATTCCTCTCATTAGTTTATGTGCAAGAGAATTTTAAATCTTCATAGATTAGCTCAGTATTACCCTCCAGAAAAATTGTCGATTTTGGCTTTAACAGTCAATATTAACTATTGTATTTCTGTTATAATTATTTGAATATTTTCAAATGAAGAGTTTTCAAACTTGCCGAATTTCCAGTTTCCTAATCTCTAAATTTAGCGTTATAGATAGTGATTTTACTTTATTTTTGAAACAGATAACTTTAATTATAGATAGTGATTTAGAGGGTGTTTGGATTGGCTTAAAAGTTGGTCAAACCTACTTTTAAGTCAGCTTTTGTCTTATGGAAGTGTTTGGCAAATATAAAAAATAACTTAAAATAAGTCAAAAATAACTTAAAATAAGTTAGAAAGTGTTTGGCAAGGTCAAAAATGACTTAAAATAAGTTTTAAATGACTCAAAATAAGTCAAAAACTAAAAGTAGGTCTCCCCCTAATTTTTATTTTTTGACTTAAAAGTCATTTCAGTTTGACTTTTTATTTTTAACTTAAAAGCTACTTTTTTAAGCCAATCCAAACGGGCTTCAAGTCCCTTACTTAAAAAATTGCTGACTTCATCTACAAAAGGTGAAACAAAAAAAGACTAAATTGGGACTGAACATGTATATGATATCAACAGGTTACCTAAGCATCATGTAATGCAAAACGAAAAGGGGACAGACCACATGCTATGGTTATGTAAATGCATTTCCGGGACACTGCTTTGTGGTATCCACATCACGAACAGGAAGGGCCCCATTGAGGACGAAGCACAATAGGGGGAAAGGGGGGGGGGGTATTTCCAAAAGATGGCAAATCAAGTATGTGCATGATAATTATGTGAGCATTTTGTTAGCCCAGGAATTGTTTAATAACAAAGTACAATACCACAGGAAAAAGAAAAGGACAACTCCCATCCCTCTAAAAACATCCAAACCTACAATGCCTACACCCAAAATCTAACAGGGTAAGCCACTCCCACAATCTAAAAACATTAATACAGACAGGGGTCAAACACAGAACAGAAAAGATTAAAATCCCGAAATCCTTATCTGAACCAATGACCCAAACCACAAAACCAGAAACTGAAACTTCTATCACCAAAACTAGACCAGATCAAGACCAAGAAACAGATATCTCCAAGACTCAAATTACATAATCAATAGCCCAATCCCAAGCCCAAGAGAAAACAATTCTGCATGTCAAAGAATTGGCTCATTGCAGAAGACAGAGACATCACTTCATCAAAAAAAGACAGTGACATCACTAAAGCTGCCATGGATACCAGCCTCTGATCTTCAGAGGTTGTGGATAACATATTCAAAGATGAATTTTGAGAAGGAAGAATCCAGCAGAGCCAGGGAAAAAAAAAAAGATGACATTGAAGAGGAGATTCTGGAATGACGGTGGGCCAACCCCTGATTACTGGAAAATCAAGTTGGCCCTTGCACCAAATTTGATAATCTGTTATTTTAGGTGAGGAAGAGAAAACTGGTAATTTTTCAATAGTAGCTAGAGGATAGAGAGAAAATGCTGCCTGTGGAAGAAAATTTTATGCTGGAAAACAAAGAAGCAGTCAAGATTCAGTGCCAAGGTCTTTTGTGAAAGATAGAATTCTGGCAAGAGGAAAGAAGAAGTCACTCTTCCTATACAGTCCCAACGAGAGATATTCTTTTGTTCCATTTGGGGTGGGGTGGGGTGGCGTGGGGTAGAAGGTGAAACGGAGGAGAGAAGGGGAAGGCTTACGTTATAACTTCATAAAAGATATAATGCGGGAGTTCTCTTATGCATAGAATAATAAAGCGACTTGTAATAATTATATCAATAGAGGTGCGGACATGGAACAGCAACTTACGTCTTTAAGTCCAGAGATGCCAAATCATCTAGTGAAGATTGCTTCTTCTCTGAAGACCCAGCTATGAGATAAAAGAAAAGAATGTCAGCAACCAAAATCATCAGAAGATAAGAATGGATGGAGAAATTAATTAGTCACAACCTGGAAACACAGGATATTTAGCAATCAAATATTTTATGCTGATTAACCATTAAGTTGAAGAGTATCTGATTCAGGTCAGAAAAAGACAGGCTCGAATCTTTTTACAAGACAAGATAAAGTTCATAATACTCTTCTATCCTAAAACATTTGTCACTATTTCCTGTCGGGGATGTTCAACATACTGATGCCCTTCCAGATAAGATTTTCTCATCCCCAAAATTAGCCTTAGACAAATTATGTACAGATTTTCAATTGAAGTGGGTATAATTGAGGGGGGAGGGGCCATGGAAACTATTTTAGTTCTCACACCGAGTGAAAAAGCAACAGATCCAGGAAAAGAAGAGATGGAGGAGCAGTTTCTGGTATGAGAAGTTATTTTGAAAAAGAAATGTAAGAACCTAAAATAGATGTATCCGGAATTTAAAATTTTCAGTGTAATGCTTCTTTTGCTAATGACATTGATGTAATATTGGAGTTTTTGGAATCCCTGCAGTTTTAAGAGACTCATACCCAGCAAATTGTCTTTTTACTAGTGCAGTACCATCTTGGGGTTATATTAATAAAATTATGTCTTATCTAAGAAAAATAGGAGTTAAGAAGAAAATACTGCATGCAGTGTTAAGTTAAGCAAACACATTCAGCTAAGGAGGGAGAGGGAGGGAGGGAGAGAGAGAGAGAGAAGGGAGGTTTAATAAAGAGAAACATACAAAAGAAGTACCTTAAGGTAGTGAGCTAGGCTATGAGAAGTGATGTTACAAAACAAAGTAAAAAATGTTGGAAATTGTGTACAAAGTTTACAGTTTTCCTTAAGTAGTCCCAAACTTTTTAAGTATCCTACGCTATAACTTCCGCACAGTATTATCTCATTCAATTATGTCCCTAACATGGAAAAAAATACCACGTCACATGAAGTTCTCAAACAGAGCACAAGTTCATGTTCCTGAGACAGACAGTACCAACTAAAGATCTGATCCGAGACTCATTGCTTCAAAACCTAGTTGATAACTCACAGGTCCATATCTTTCAGATCGAACATAGAATTTCTTCTTGTGCATTAGAGAAAGCTCATCTATTATGCACTAAAAAGCTACCATATGAATAGCTGTCGAAGAATAATTTCATCATCTGCTACCATGCATATAAGGATTGAGGAATTCACATGAGATTAAATACAAAAACAATAAGTTGACGTGTGAATAAATAATTAAAACATGCAAACACACATACATGTGCATGCACTCGGTTGTGAAGAAGAACCTTTCAGATCTCAAGTACTTAACAAAATTAGACACCTACTGGCCCAAAAGATTTTCACAGCTTTACAACAATCAAAGTTAATTCAAGAATAAGAACAAAACACTTCTTTAAAATTGCTTGAGAAAAGAGAAAAAAACAAAATGAATGAAAAGATAAACACGTAAACAAACACAAAAGGGTGAGAAATTTCTACATACCTTCTGATGTTTCTGGTTTATATCTAGCTGTTCGATATTTCTGCATTTCAGAAAAATGGTTCAAACCCATCAATAAAGAATTACAACAGGTTCATCTCCAAAGGGAATCAACTTGAGGACATGAGATAGCACAAACCTGCAAATGGCTTTTAACGTGATAGATGGTCAAACCCTCAACTTTCATCATTTTTAGCACCCCTTTGGGAGTAGCTCCTGCAGCTCATGTAAAATCACTGAGTCAGATAACAGTCTAATACTAAAACTCGGTTTATGATGCACAACAAGGAGAGCTTTATAAAAAATGATGCACAGCAAGGAGAGTAATCACTTTCACTTCCACCAAGCTTGTTGACTGCTTCAACAAAGGCTTCATGAAGTTCTGGAGTCCAACGCATGCGTTGCTTTGTTGCAGCACTACTTGCAGGGGATGATACAGGAGCAATAGCCGAAGTTTCTACAGGCACATCTGGGATTTGCTGTGATGCTTGGACTTGCTGCATTGGGAAATTCAAAGGTTGTTTTTCCTCCTGAAATTGCATCTTTGAACACAACAAGATAAGAATGGGTTTCCTTTTGTTCTTTTAACACCAATAAGATGCATATGAAGAAGAAGTAAATGAATGAGGAATAGAAATTCAGCAGTCAGTGCAGAATAAAACTGACCTTCAGCTCCGAGTCGCCAATACTTGTATCAGCAATGATATCGTTCCAATTAGAAGGCAGAGCATCTTCATCATTGAGTACAAGGTCGGCCCACTCCTGCCAATCACTTTGTTTATTGCTACAAGCTACCTGACTATTCTGGACAGGGTTATTCATCGAATAATCAAGGAAATTAGGCAATGGATCTATACACCAGGGTTCATGATTTTCATTCAAATATTGGCTTGATGCTGTGGACTGAAGAACTCCCGAATGAGGTAATTGGATCGATGTCTCACTATATGTTGACTGAGAAATGAAAGGTGCAGGTCCTGAATGCTTTTCCTGGGGTGAAACAGATGAGAACTGAAGATCTGCAGAAAATCCTGATGATGATGAGAACATAAGACCAACAGCCCCACTGTTGGAAGGCAAAGAAGAGACAACAGTTCCAGGATGTTGCTTGAGCTCCCTCTCCATCGAAGCCTGCTGCAAGTCTGGAAACTTAGGGTACTTTTCTCCTAGGGCAGTTGGAAACATAGAGAAGGAAGAAGAAAGTGCCCCTGATGCACCACAATTACTGAGTTGACTTGCAACCACACTTTGAACAGACACAGCAGGGCGTGCTTCCATTTGAACTCTGAGGATGAGTACGGCACACTACTATATTCTCCTCAATTAGTATCTTCTAATTTCTTAGTAACCAGTGTCCAAGATTGATTCCTGCATCATCAGCAGGACATCAAAATCAAAAAGAACCTCAAAGACAAAACATACCTTGCATGTAGGATTATTAAACACACATGGTACTCATGACTGGACACAATTCCAAGGAAAAATATAAACGGAAAAGGGCCTAAAATACCCTCGAAGTATTGAAAATGGTACACAACTACCCCTCATCCACCTATTGGCTCCCAAATACCCTCCCATTCCACCTATTGGCTCACAAATACCCTCCCCGTCCACATTTGGGTTCAATTTTAGCCACTTCATTAATGGAGCACCATTTAAAATAATTAAATAATTCTTTTAATTATGTGGCGCTCAACCATTGGTTACAATTTAATTATTTAATATAATTTTAAACCCACTCATTACCCACCCATTTTTAACAAAACCCGCCCCAATACTTATTAAATCCGCCCGCCCCAATACAAAAAGAACCCAACTAATAAAAATTGATGGATGTGTAGAAACTGTTGAATTGCTGGATGAATTCGTTCTCAACAAACTTCCGTGGACAATGATGGATTGATAAGATACTGGAGACCTATGTATAGATCTTTTAACATTTTACCCTGTATAGAAAATTGGGTTCATTTTATAGTTGAGGTGTTAGTTGAAGGCGATGGGTTTACACATCCAACAATTTTTATTAGTTGGGTTCTTTTTGTATTGGGGCGGGCGGGTTTAATAAGTATTGGGCGGGTTTAGTTAAAAATGAGTGGGTAATGGGTGGGTTTAAAATTATATTAAATAATTAAATTGCAATCAATGTTTGAGCGCCACGTAATTAAAAGAATTATTTAATTATTTTAAATGGTGTTTCATTAATGAAGTGGCTAAAATTGGACCCAAAGGTGGATGTGGAGGGTATTTGAGAGCCAATAGGTGGATGAGGGGTAGTTGTGTACCATTTTCAATACTTTGAGGGTATTTTAGGCCCTTTTCCCAAATATAAAAGAAAAAGAAACCATTTTAAAAATTAAGTGCTTACAACATGGACTATTATGAATAGAAACAAGCGTACTACAACTAAAAAGGAGTATACAAGATATTTCTTGCCTTATTATAGGAAAATTTAGATGGTTAAGCATACTTCTGTCAATGGTGAAATTCAGCAAACACAGAAACTGCATGATAGATACATGCTAAACCCCACAAATGAAAGTTATATGTCATTGTGACAGCTAACTTACAACCAAGCAAAGAAATCAAGCATGACTTGCCAGTAAGATGATGTAAGACCCCGGCACTGCCAAGTAGAACATATTGTACAACTGGAATCTTTTTTGTAACCACAGTAATTCGATGCAAATTATCACTAATATTGCAACCTTGCCAACCAAAGATACACATCATATTCACAATTTTAAGTTGAAGAAATGTTGAATAAAATAAAAATGAATCGCATCATTGTAGTACACATGGAAATACTATGCATTTTTCAGATACATCCACATTAGAAATCCCAACAGAATTAGCCATTTATGTGTGTGTCAGGGTGGCTGCCTACATCACATCCCCTTGTGGTGCGACTCTTTCCAAGACCCCACAAGAACGGGGATGCTTCATGCACCAAGCATCCATTTTTTTTAGCTTTATCTAGAAATCCCAACAGAATTATTTCTTTGAGAAGTCAAACCAGAAGATTTATGATTTCTTGACTAAGGTTCAAATCCTAGTGAAGGCAAAAACATTGGGTGATTTCTTTCTAAGTACCCGGTACCTGTGTCTGTGGAGGTAGCAGGTGACCCATTGAATTAGTGGAGGTGCAAGAAAGTTGTCTAGACACCAAGGCTATTCGAAAAAACAAGAAAGATTAATGATTTCTTCTGTGAATTCAGAAGGAAAGGTATTAGGTTGACATCAAGGCTTTCATTGTCTTGCATGTATAGCAAGGATTCAACTATACAAGAGCAAAGTTATTAGAGTGGAGATTACATGCAAAAACGGAGCAATTTTTGCACAAAGAGTGAGCATAGCTTGTGTTGGCCAAAAAAAAGCTTGAATAACATCTTTGGTAATGACAAAAGAGAATAGGACTTGAATGACACTACCAAGCTAATGTAGCTCTGAACTGGATAGGGCTAAAAGTTGAGTAGTATCAAACCGGGATAAGAGATTAATAAATTTCAGAATGCAAGAAGAACACACCTGCTGTTAAACCATGTTTATACAAGGCTAACCTCTTATTTTCATCTTTTCCTTTTGCTCAGAATAGAATTGATCATGTCAAGTTAATTTAGCACTGACATCAGCTATAACCTAAAGCTTCCGCTTTTATCTCAGTACCCCAACCAGATAAACTGAATATAAAGTTGCAAGAAGTCCACACAGAGTCAATGTTGAAATTTTCAATCTCAACCAACTTAATCTAAATAAAACCGGGCAAAAGTAACCAATTAACTATGTCTCAAGCCCAAATTTATCTGAATGGGCCCTCTGAATCCTCTAATATTCATTTTGCTCGTCTCGAACTTATTTCATCCTAAAATTGGTGAATAATTTGTCTTTTTAAGGCAAATTAGGGGTTCTCTAAATTCTAAAAGTAGAGGATCTCTAAAATCTGACACTTAGTCCTAGTCACTAACTAGATTAGCAATGCTCCGAGCAAACTCCTGTCCTTGGGCAAGTTTTATATCAACTACGGAGTCATTTGGTAATCCAAGTATTAGTTATTCCATCTCTACCCTACATAAGATAATACATCAATTCCCTCATAACTTGTAAACGCATTATTTGTTCGGGTTTTAAATTGCAAACCAAACATCATATCAATATACATGAATAGGTTACTTCCTAACCAACTACCAAAAGTTGTATAACTTACACAAAATCAACACATGAATAAGTTACCTCATTACTGGTGCTACCAAAGGACCCCCCCAAGTTGATACCAAGTAGTTGGTCTGCCTATAAGAAATCTTTGTTTTTTGTCTGTTTACCCTTGTCTAAGACTCTAAGAACAGGTTTAATAAGAGAAAGTATAGGTCTTCTAAGACAACTTACCCCACCCCATCCCACACAAGAGATATCCAATTAGAGCTACAATCAAACTCAGCAAAAAGAAAAAGATAACATCAAAAATCACTTCTTTTGGGAAAAGATTATCCATTTCCATCCAAAAACATCAAAATTATTGAAAGAAACGAAAAGGGTATACGAAACTATTACCTAAAAACACACCCACAAAAGAAAAGTTCGAGTTGAACATCAAAACAGCTCCATTAGAACCCGAAAAACCGGCCAATCATAGAGCACATAAACTTCAATATATGAAATTACCTGTATGTATAAACAAATAAATCGTTTTTGTAGATTTTGGGGGATTTCTTATCATCGCCGGCGAAATCGAAAGAATTTGAACGATGAACGTAGATTTTTTTGGTTGGCTGAGAATTTTGTATTCTAGTAGTACAGTGCCTACTTGCAGAGATGGAGGTTTACTACACGCGCTTTGCACTTACGGAGAGCGCGTGAGGAGATTTGAGAGAATATGAGGAGAAGTTGGTGACTATCATGCGGTGGGTCCCATTTGACCAAGAAAGCAATGTTATTGGTTTGTAAGGTGAATGTCTCGTGCGGTGCACGTGTGTTTTTTTTAATATATTTTTTGGATTTTAATAATCTAAATTCTTTTTATTTCGAGGGAAAACAAAAAGATAAAAAAAATATTTAAGTACCTACTTTTATACGGTGGTGGGGCCAGGATTTTCACAAAGAGAGTTTAAAATCTAAAGAAATAAACATATAACTAGGCCAAGGGAATTTGACATATATTATATATACATAAAAATATAATTTTAATCATATATAAATAATATAATTTTCTACTGAATGGGGTTCAGTGACCCCTGATTACAAATTGGTTCCTTTCCTGCTTTTAGGCCAAAAAAAATACAAAAATAAGTTCAAAACTAAAAATTGAATATCAGCAACTTATGACTTTTAACTTTTAGTTTATGAGTCATTAATAATTGTGAGTTGAAAACTTATATTTCTTCAACAAAAAAAATCAAAGACGTCTTTAACGTACTAGAGTCAAATTCAATGTTTTTCTTTTTGATAAACAGAGATATTTTTATATATCTTAGAGCATTACAACTAAGTAGTAGTTACAATATTAGTGTCTTTTGTTAGCTATAATATTAGCATATCTACTAGTTTCATCATTAGTAATAACATTTAGATTCTCAAACATTGCTAGTTTAGTATACGTAGATACTGAAATTCGTTTATTAGTTATTACTATGTCTTTGTTGTAACATCTCGCAATTTGAAATAACTATATAATTGAAAATAGTCATTTTTGGAAAGAATGAAAATCTGGAAATTTTGTTAAGTTAGAAAAAGTGAGTCTTTGGTCAACTTCAAACAGCCATAACTCCTAGCTCAGGATGAATTAGGTGTACTTCCAGATATGGTAGGAAAGATCTTGGAATGATCTTTCCAACTCCACTGAGTTTGCGCGATTCCGAGTTTGTATGAGTGAGTTATACCCTTTGGAAGTTGGGTTGTTCGAATAAGGAAAGTCTAAAACCGGATTTTAGAAGGGTAGTTTGATCTTTTCCTTACCCAACTTAATTAATTCGTTTTTAGGAGTTTAATTGGGGTAAAGTCAGATTTTAGTCAGTTAGGAAAAAGTGAATTTCACGCTAGGGCTTGGAGAAAGGAGAAAAGAGGAGAAAGGAGAAGAGAAAGCAAGATTCGTCAAGATCGTCGAGTTTAGCTTGTGGATTTCGTCGGGGGTGATCCCTACAAGGTATGTGAGATCACATAGCGTTGGGTTAGCTCACCCACGCACCAATCATGATTCAATTCAGCGAAATAATGTTTGATTTGAAAGTAAATCCTTTGAGTTCTTGATGAAATTCGTTTGAATTCTTATGGGTTGTGTTGTTGAAGTTTCTTAATGATTTGATTCATGTTTTCGGGTGAAATTTCGAGTTGAATCTATTGTATATTGAGGGTATTAGTGATTTTAAGTGTTTGGGAAAAGAACTAAGTGAAATTAGAAGGTTTAGAGATGAAAAACGAAGGAGAAAAGTGAGAGTTTTCTGGGAAAGGGCTTGGGGCGCCGCAACTCTCAGAGCGCCCCACTTCAGAGTCTGAAGTTTGGGCTCTGGGGCGACGCACCAGCCAGAGCGCCCCAACTTCAATTCTGAAGTTTGTGCTCTGGCCCCCGCGCCTCTCAGAGCGCCAAGGTCGCCAGTTCTTTCCATTTCTTCCCCAATCTTTCGTACTAGTTCCTTAGCAATGTACCTATGTTTTCTAGTTGATTCCAACACTCTAAGGTACATCTAAACATCATGAAATCATGAACCTTGAATCCATAATCCAATTCAAGGAAAGTTAATATCAAAGTCAAGAGAAGTTCTTACAGTATTCCAAAAGTCTTTTCCAAATGTTTTAACTTTGTTTTAAAACTTAAAGTTCAAGTTGAGTAAAGATTAAAGAGTAAAGTTTGAAGTTCATTTCTTCAAAAGTATATGGGGACTATGTATTCCCAAAGGGTTTAAAATATTTCACATTTAAACAAGAAAGAAAACCTCGATTTCCAAAGAGCATTCGGGCTAGTTTTCAGAAAAGAGTAATCGCTTTCTAAATGAAGCAAGAGAGGAAACTTTGATTTCCAAGATAGCCTTTGAGCTAAGTTTTTGAGCACTAATCTCAAATCACAGAAAGAAGTATGTTTTTAAACATAAGAGCTATTATCATATTTTTGGGAGTAGTATTAAGCACCGATATAGGGGAGAGTTCAGACAACTCACAGCCCCCATAAACCATGTAGCCATCATGGGTAAAAAAAGGTCATACTTTTTAGATGATTCCTTTAGTGCTTTTTAGCATAGACTAGTGGATCCACTTAGTAGTTCAAGTTCTATACCCCCCCCCCCCCGGTAAGGTATAGGACGGCCCTGGCAGCGTGAGGCAAAATATTGTATCATCACGATAGCTTTTAAGTGATGGTTGTCGGTTAGAGAAACTCCCACAGTAGTACTTTGTATTTTTATATACATCAGAAATATGTGTATTTTCATATACAAACAGAGTTCATATTGTATCTTTGCATAATACAGAGTTATTATTGTATTTCTAAATACACAGAGTTGAAAACCATGTTTTAAAGTTTTTCTTTATATTGCATTTATATACACTGCTTTATATTGAAATCAGTTCAGTTCAGTTGAGCCAGGTAAGTTCTTCAATTCCTTTCAAGCTTATGTCTTGTTTTAGAATTCCCCTCGCATACTCGTACATTCAAAAATAAAGGAAATAAACAGAAAGTCCCCCCCCCCACCCCTTGTATTTTTCTGTTTCTAGCCATACACTTTTGATTACACTTCATTTAATGTATTTATTAACTTGATAATTAAGATTCACACCTCTTTATTCAAGTTAGTCAAATGCTCCAAACTCATTATATGCTTTGATAAAAATTATTATTTCTTTATACTTCTAGTTCATATCAAGTGAACTGTTATGATATGACACACTTTTTAAGAATTACATTTAAGAACAAAAAATAAAGGTTACTTTTCATTATTATCCGTTTAATTATTTTTAAATTATTCTCTTATAAAATGTAAAATAATTAAAAATCTCATTAAAGGAATGGTAAATATGAAAGGAAAAAAAGTTTCAACAATTCACATAAGAGAGTATAATTTAACTAGTAGCTAAAATTATTTTTGTTGACCTTTCTCTGTTAGTTTAGATTTATACCATTTATAATTTTATAATTTTAAGTTTTCATATGATTTAGATAAATGAAATGTAATTTAAGTTTAAATATGGGTGCACTCAGTACTCATGAGTAAAAAATGGTTTGTCCACCTAGTCTGCTGAAAAAAAATTATTCACTTCTTTAAAGTTTGAATATCCTTGACGAAATTCCTGGCTCCAATGTGAGTCTCTGATAACACCACCAATTTCATCCATCTGGTTATTTTGAATGAAAGTTCCATCAATATTTAACATGAAACCATTAGTGGTTGTGGGGAACCAACATATTTTTATATCTCTTTTGCTAGAGGCTTTCGAAGGGGAATCAATCATGTATTTGAATTCAGTAGCTCTCATAAGGATTAGAGGGGAGGAGATGTTGTGAGGGGAGTTTGTATTATTACGAAAAAATTGTAGATTTTGTTGCATCCAGATATGTCATCACACGAAGCGGTAAAAATCTTTTCAAATGCAAAGTCGTATCACGTATGGAAACATCAAGGTCATGAATGTTTTGGAGCCAATGGGTTTGGGTATTAACGATGTGATGCATATCCAGACTCATATCAAACCAAAATTTTCTAACCATATAGCATTTCAGGAAGGTATGTTCAATGGTTTCTATAGCACTACGATAAAGAGGACATGAGTGATCATCCCTAAATGATGAAGGTGTGAATTCG
>JAJOOS010008273.1:0-11661 GCA_029582725.1 Solanum chiquidenum | reverse complement strand
GAAGCTTATAATTTGCAAATCATATAGTTGATAAATTAGACGACAAATAAAAACATACTAAAAACATATTATAAAACTAACATTGAAAAACATAAATATGTTTAGGAGAAAATCTCCCCATAAACTAAACTCTTAAACGACTACATTGTGAATGTTCTTGTTGTTGTGTTAGAAGAAACAAACCTATATTTATAGAGTCCTAAAACCTTTCCTACTAGAAAAGCAAAACCTTTTCTTACTAGAAAAGGAGTCCTAAAAGAAGAGAATAAACCAAATATGAAAGAATATTATATTTTCCTTTCAAAAAGTAAAAACATTTATGGTAATGTTTTGTCTTTTCTTTAAGGAAAAATAAATCTTAAATTATGGTAAGAAAATCAGGGCAAAACCCTAACTTATATATGGTATAATAGCTAATCTTATGGGGTAACTTTGTCGATCCCATCCCATACCAAATGACCCCTAAATCTTGTGGTTGTAAGTTGTAACTAAATGTGTATATAATGTATCAAAATGTTCTTTAATCTTGAGGTGTTAAACATGTCAGGTGAAATGTTGAAATGTTGAAATTAACAATTGACCAAATATCGAAAGAGACGTTCTTTCCTATCTTAAGTTGAAAAATAAAGTTGTACACTTGTTATTAGCTATATCATTTTTTTCATGATGATAAGTGCTAGACTCTAACACCAACAAATACATGATAACATATCGATATTGCAACTAAAAAGTTTGTAAATCTTTGATTTAAACCTTAAACCATAAAAAAGTAATCTTTTCTTTTTCCTATGATAAAAAGAAAAAAAAAACCTTATGAGACTATACAAAATATGCTATTATAAACGACTAATCTGCTAAGAATTTCATATCGATAGAGAGATGGAAAATTGATCTTTCTTATATGAACTTGGACAAACTTCACATCATAACTAACTTTTGGGGTTGAGTTAAGTCAGGTGTCATATCTTCACATGGTATCATAGTCAGATTTATTCCAATTTATTGTTCACCGATGTTGGACCCTTATTTATTATTGGTGCGTGGAAATTTCAATAGTCAATACATGGAAACATTTAACAATAATTTATTTAATAAAAAAACAATGTGGGACATAAGGCATTGGCAAAAAAATTCCACACGGTCTCAACTTGACTTGTAAAGCTAAGTCTACGCTCGTTTTTCTTACGATGCAGCCAACCATTTTTGATTCATATACCACCAATACACACTTAGAAAAAAATCCATTAACCACCACAGCCTGGTTGCCTCATTCACCTCTCTCCTCCCTCCGTCCGGCCTACCAGAAAAACAAGAATCTCAATGGCTTCAAATTTCCACTTTTTTCTCTTATACCTTGTGACCCTTTTCCTTTTTGTTCAAGCAAGACTGAATCTTTATCCACAAGATCATGCTGCACTTTTGCTTGTACAAAAGGACTTAGGCATCATTGCTCTTAACAACCCCTGTACGCTCGCAGGAATATCCTGTGAGCGTAGACCGGGTAACAGAACACAAGTTCTTAGAGTTACCCGTATTGTATTCAGATCCAATGGATTGAGGGGAACTTTGTCTTCTGCTATTGGCAAACTCTCTGAGCTCAAAGAGCTTTCTCTTTCCGACAATCAACTATCTGAACAAATCCCAGTTCAGATTCTTGATTGTCGGAAATTAGAGATTCTTGAACTTCAAAGAAATCAATTTTCTGGGAAGATTCCATCTAAGTTGTCATCTTTAAACCGTTTAAGGGTAGTTGACTTTTCGTCGAATGAGTTTTCTGGGAATCTTGATTTCTTGAAGTACTTTCCTAATTTGGAAAAACTGTCTCTGGCTGATAATATGTTCACTGGAAAAATTCCCTTTTCATTGAAATCTTTCAGGAATCTTCGTTTCCTCAACATTTCAGGGAATAGTTTCCTTGAAGGTCCAGTACCTGTCATGAGCCAAGTTGAGAATTTATCAGCAGATTTGAATCGAAACAATGCCGTTCCCAAACGTTACATTCTTGCTGAGAATTCAACAAGGTCAAATCAGATATCTGCAATGGGGCCTGCTCCAGCTCCAGCACCGGTCAATCGTGTTGTACCGGTGATGCATAAACGTAACAAGAAGAAAAAGAAGTTAAGATCTTGGTTTCTTGGTTTCCTAGCTGGAACTTTTGCTGGGGGTATATCTGCTGTGATCTTTTCGTTGCTATTCAAGCTCGTAATGTTCTTCGTAAGAAGGGGAAAGAAGGATAATTCAAGTTTAACGATATATAGTCCGTTGATCAAGAAAGCAGAGGATTTGGCTTTCTTAGAGAAGGAAGATGGAGTGGCATCACTTGAAATGATTGGAAAAGGTGGTTGTGGAGAAGTTTATAGAGCCGAGTTACCGGGGAGTAATGGGAAGATTATAGCTATAAAGAAGATTATACAATCCCCAATGGATGCTGTAGAGATCACGGAGGAAGATACTAAGGCGTTGAACAAGAAAATGCGTCAAGTTAAATCAGAAATTCAAATTGTAGGTCAAATCAGACACCGGAATCTGCTTCCATTACTGGCGCATATGCCAAGGCCAGACTGTCATTACTTGGTCTACGAATATATGAAAAATGGGAGTTTACAGGATATCCTGCAGCAAGTCACAGAAGGCACAAGGGAATTAGATTGGTTGGGACGACACAGAATTGCAGCAGGGATAGCTGCTGGTCTTGAGTATCTCCATATAAACCATACTCAACGCATAATTCACAGAGATCTAAAGCCAGCAAATATCCTACTTGATGATGACATGGAAGCTCGAATAGCTGATTTTGGCCTTGCAAAGGCAGTTCCAGATGCTCATACACATATTAGTACTTCAAATGTTGCAGGAACTGTGGGATATATTGCACCAGAATATCATCAGACACTGAAGTTTACAGACAAGTGTGATATATACAGCTTCGGTGTGGTGCTAGGTGTGTTGGTTATCGGAAAGGCTCCATCGGATGAATTTTTCCAACATACTTCTGAGATGAGTTTAGTTAAGTGGCTGAGAAATGTAATGACTTCTGATGATCCTAAAATAGCAATTGATCCTAAGCTGATAGGAAATGGATATGAGGAGCAAATGCTTTTGGTTCTCAAGATAGCTTGCTTTTGTACTCTCGACAATCCAAAGGAGAGGCCTAACAGTAAGGATGTTAGGTGCATGTTAACTCAGATCAAGCATTAGATACGGGGTATACGTTGGTTATGTAACTAAGAATGTCTTCTGTATTTCAGATTTGCAAGTTGATTTTTTGTTGTAATTGTGTTATACATGTCAAATCTTATATGTTTACTGCAGTCTTAATAATATTCTTTCCACTTTGCTACTTAAGTTACTAAAACTCTAAATGCAATTATCACTTTATAGTTTGAAGGGGTCCATTAATTCTGCTTCCTTTCAAACTAGACAAGTCTTTAACATGAGTATTGGAGTCTACAAGCCTTAAGCAATGCTGCTTAGTTTAAGGAAAGCAAGCTCGATATATAGTTAATCATTCTATGACTAATCCAAAATGATAAAATGTGCTTAAACAAAGGTCAAAAAAATCAGATTAAGTATACTCAGACATTAATCAAGAATAACTTGAGAAGAAAAAAAGTTTCCCACTTTCAAGTCAATAAACAAAAAATCATAATTTTGTATTTCCTCAAGTATCTTAAAATGTAAAATCCTCTAGATGAGTTGTTTTTATCAAGATGACTCATGTCTTAGAATTTAGAATACCTCTGAGGTGGACAATTCATTACTCCAGCTTCAAAGGAGCATTATTGCATGAATCAATACTAACTCCCCAGTCAATTGACCTTTGATTTCGGAGATTAGACCAAGAAGAACATCATAACAACGAAGAGGGGATAAAATCACTTGACTTTAAGAAGAGGGGTTTCACTTTGAATCCAAGTGATTTATCTTCTGCTCTTAATATATTTCAAGTTAGGACTTATCGAGGAATCAATTGACTCTAAAACATAAAGTAACAAGATCATAACCCGTGTCCCCGCCCCTTAAAAGGTATGGAAGTTCATTTAATTGAATCAATAGAAAGTTCCAAACATTTGGTAGGCAGAAAAAAAATGAATAGAATGTGAAATGTCATTGAGCGTATCTCATGTTGGGGTGAGTTTAGGCTAACCCAAAATTCAAATCAAAATCCTAACTTTTTGTATATTTGGATTATCATGAATTTAACTTTAAAATTTTATGAATTTTGGATTTCATATCGAATTTAGTACTATGAATTTTTGAATTTCCAAAATTTAGTCCAATATAGAATTACATGATATAACTTCTTGTAGGCTCAATCTTGATTAACTATTGAAAGTTCTTATATTTAATGGAGCAAATTATTAGTTGAATTGAGGTTATATATTATTAATTTGTTATGACATATTTTAAAGCCTCAAAAGTCAAAATCAAAAATTTGAAATATTCAATCCAATTCAAATAAAATGCCAAAAGTAGAAAACTGTTGGTGAAATATGCAAAGAGTAGGCATGATGAACACAAGCCCTTATAGCTCAGTGGTAGAGCGTCAGTCTTGTAAACTGAAGGTCCGTAGTTCGATCCTGCGTGAGGGCATTTTTTGTTTTGTTTAAATTAAACACTATTTTATTTTTTCCAAAAAAAAAAACTAACTAAATCAAATACTTTTAACTCTTGAAAATAAGTTTTTGTAAGAATACTTCTAATTTTTCCCGAAAACTTTGACAAATAGGTCACAATTCATCCAAATCAGGCTCAAAGTTTGAAAATTAATAAAATTTAATCTCGTTAAATAGTATAATTTTTCAATAAAAAAATGTCAATTGATACCCTTTACGTAATGTTCTGCCACAGACTACACCAATCTTGAGTAAAAAATATAACACTAAAGAATCTTCTTTTTGTACAAGTCTCCTAGATCTAAGCTCCAAATTCCATGTACTATGAAAAAGTTTGGAACTTTCCCTTCAAAACTTCGCTAGTACTTTATTTCATCTCAATTTATGTGTTAAATCATTTTTAGTCCATGTTAAAAAGGATGTTCTACTTTCTTATTTTGATATAATTTTAATTTTAATTTTAATAAAATGAATTATATCATACAAATCTAATCGTTCTTAATTTAATTCAAGGGTGAATTTCTTCCAAAATAATTACACTTGCTATTTGGAAAATCACTAGTAAGGGTCTCACTATAACTTTTCTGAAATTTAGAAGCTATTTTAAATGGACTATATTGGAGGAAAATGCAAGTGAAAGAGGGTTGTTTAATAGAAAGTATTTTTAGGTTTTAGTATCTGGTTGTCATTCAAGTCCGCTTGTGAGATCATATTGAGTATGTTATTACTGTTGTTATTGTAGTATTTGGTTGCCAAAAATGACTTTAAAATATCTTTTTGGTTAAAGTGAGATGGTGGGAGATGTAGAAAAACAAAGAAATTGAGTGATAGCAATAAAGTAAAATGTGTGTATATAAATGAAGGGAAGAATTAGTGTACCACTAGTGCAGTCCCACTTAGTATTGATTAGATAGAAGAAAATATCAAAAGATTGTCCATTTTAATCACCATGCCATCATTTCATGATAGAGAAAGTAAAATTGGATGTGTTCAAAGATATTAATGGTGCAAATCAAATGATCTTCGCCCTACTATTTTTAGATTTAGGTTATCCCATTATTTTATGATTCTGCTATGGTTGTTACTGTTTCCTTATAAGTTGATTTGTTTCTCCATTTTTGCTTTCCCTTTTTGTACCTATTTTGATATGTTGTGTATTTGAATCGATTTAGGGTCCTTCGAAAACAATTTTTTTACCTTTTCAAAATAGAAATACAAATTTTACTAGATATTGATAGATATGTTGTTGTTTGCGCAAATGGACATAATTTAAACTCTATATGTCCCCCACAAAAAACTATTTTAGTTCCAAATTTTCAAATCCTAGTTATGAGCATTAAATTAAAGGGACACTTGGACGAAAATTGCTGCTTTTGTTTTTCTGCAGCTTATCTGATCTATTTTTTTTTGGAAAAAATCACTATCTTGTCTCAAAATTGCGATAAGGTTTTGGAGACATCAAAATATCTCTCGACTCTTATCATGCTCCAACTTTTTTTTCATTAATTAAGCAGTGGGACGATATACAGTAACACTAAAAATTATTTTCCGTCATCTCATAATATCACACATCAATGATTTTGTGATCGACCATATTTTGTAGCCTTTTTTTTTTGGGTTCCTCCAGAGTATTACATGTACAGAAAATGGTAGAAATACACGGAAAACAAGTATTTGAAGCATATGACTAATGGCTAATTTCATTACACAAAATGAAGATATAACAGACTACCACACAGTAGTTATACACTTTGTATACAACTCTTTTGTTGATACAACACTATTCATCTACTAAAGGACTGACACAGAAAGAAAGAAAAAAACATATAGAATAGGCCTCTACAATAGGAAATATGAAATGGTAAAAACTAACTTACATTCCATTGATGGTCTATTTACAAAGATCGATATGAAATACTTGACACTAAGCTGCCAACCTAAAGTTCATCACTTGAGGATGGCTTAAGTCCATTTTTGGTTCCTCTTCTCTCTTTCTTTTGGGCAGAGATAAAGAAGACATGGCCCTGGCTGACACCACCTTTCTAACAAGTGATTTCCACAGCTCGTCATCTCCCTTTTGTTGCACCTTCAATTTGAATTGTCTGAAATGTAAAATATGGAGCTGTAAGAAACTCAAAGAGTCGATATTTACCAAGTACAGAAACAAGAAAAAACGGACGATTAGTTACTGTATCAAATTGACCCTACTGATAAAGAAGGCAAACAATGTTATTTTAAGCTTGAGACTTATTGAACTTAACCAACCCAACGTGTCAAAAAGTTATTCGAGCTCTTGGGAGATATTTTCTTGTGGAAGAGGACAAGTGGACACAATCCAAAAGAATGAATCGCAAAAGGTCAGATCATGTTGCTGTCTAAGTTTTGCTACCGTCTACAACAGGTGCATCTGGGTATTAGTCGAAATGGGACCATGAATCAATTATTACTACTTGGATGATTGTGTTTCACATCAAGAACAGCCTCAACCAGCTAACAATTTTGTGTTAAGCCGTAATTAAGTGTTGATTTATCTTGACTAGCTTATAAGAGAGTACAGGATTGATAACCTCCTTGTGACTATCTACATCACAAATTTAAGACCCATATGAAAAAAAATATCCAACGAAGTGTAAGTAAATGGCTCAATCATGAATTGGAGAAAAAAATGGACAAATAAATGTGACAGTTGATTTGTTGGCTTCTTCTATCGAGACAAATCACCTAATAACATCCGAGCTCTGACATGCCACCTAAGAAGTTTTCAAGAATGGACATGACAGACCATGTTGGTATATGGATCGAGAGCCATCATTCAAATTCAGCAAGATAGACATGCCTCGACCAATGACACCTCTAAAATGATGTACATATTCTAATTACTACGATCAATGAGATTCACTCTTAAAGTGATCAACAATACAGGAATTGATTAAAAAATTTAGTTATTCAGTAGTCAGTGGTGGTTACCTGCAAAGGGGAACCTGGCAATCGTTTGGTTGGTCACAAATGGATGCGTGTAATCTTAGGATCTGCCACATGCGCTTGCATCGCAAACAACCTCCATTGGTCCTTCTCTTACAAGTAGCAAAATGTCGAATCAGAAGCTGAAGCCCTTGGCAGGTATCAAACTTGCTACATGGCTGCCTCTTGATGGAAGGTTCTTTATCTAATGGCCCCACACTAGTACATCCTTCAGTGCAAATGTGCTCCAAACAATCCATCGCTTCGCTTAGCTGTAAATACAAGCTCAGCTCCCGTTTGTGTCTCCTTGTCCTCTTCTTCCGCTATAATGAGAAATTTACAATGCAAAATCACTAATCACAGCCACTTGACTAATAAAAGAGATGCAAACAAATGCCATGTAATGATTTCATGGCTAACTTAAGATCTTTCATGATCAATTGACAACAACAAAAATTATAGCATGAATTCCATGAGATTTTTTTTAGAAAATAAGGGATGTATGCCAATTACATTATAATTACGTACCAACTCTGCCTCATCCATGAACTGTAGAATTTCAAGTTCAAGCCAGGGATCATGATGTTGAAGGAACTTCCAGCCCTCAGTCTCCTCAACTTTCTTGAAATTGCTAGACAAAAATTTCATACTCTTGAGGTATAGATCTGGTGCATCACATAGTCTCGCAAGTTGAAGCACATCCACTGCATTTTCAATCGTCAATCGCTCGGCCAACCCCTTCGTGCATCTCTGCTTCAGCTGTGGTACCAAGTACACATGAGAAAGTGCTAGCAGATGGATCCCATGTCTCTTCATCTGCTCTTCAGTGCACCTAAATACAAGGACAATTTGGTCACTCTAAGCATTCTTTCTTGCAAGGGTTTAACTGATTAAAAGTTTCTGATATATTAATTAGCTTTTAGACCATATGAGAGTAAGTAACATGCTACAAATAAGTCAACAATATTGGTTGTTTAACAATCATAAATAACGTAAATACTTTTGTAATTCATTTCAATGACAACGAAGATATCGGTCGAGGCATCTATCAGGCGGCCAACACAATATGAAGCAATCAAAACATCAAATAGTATCTGATTAAAGAATTTACGAGTCAATTAATGAACCAAGAAATAGGCACACAGATTAGTCTTTGAATATCATCTACCTATTTTCTAATCAACGAAGGAACCGTATTTTTTGTGGTCAAATTCCAGCTTGGATGGAACCAATGAGATTCGAGTTTGAAAACAATTAACAAATTAAGAAAATCAAATAATTAGTCTTTGAATACCAACTACCAATTTTCTAATCAATGAAGAAACCGAGACTTAATCCTAAAATAATCTTCTTTAAAATAATCTACTACTTGTGGTCATTTTCCAGCTTGGATGGGGCCAATTAGATTCGAAGTCTGAACACGATTAACAAATTAACAAAATCAAAATAATAAATGAAGAAAACAAAACGGATTTGCGTGTATTTCGGGTACTCACTTGAAAGAATAGAGAAACCGGATAAACACGGAAACGGCGTCGCACGGCACGCCAAGAATCCGAATCGTTCTCTCGGAGCTCCGCCGCTTTCCCGGCCGAACTAGTATGTTCTCCAGAACCGTCGAAGCAGCAGCCTACAAATACGTTTCTCATATATCAGTACTTTTTCACAACATCATTTGCAACTAATATCAATTTTTCGAACAGCCAACACGGAGTTTTCACAGTGTGAATTGATTATAAATGATTCATATTATAGACTAACATAGTTTTAGATTAATATGCAGTTGATAGATTTAACGAGTATTTAGACTTCATGTGATTAGTTTTATGTCTTCGTACCAGAACCGCGGAATGCGCCGGAATGCGGAGGCCGCCGGAGGTGACGATATGGATATCAACCTCAGACATTTCGCCGGAAAATACATCGACATCGCCTGAAAAGTTATGGGATGGCATGGTGATTACAGTTGCTTTTGGAATTGATGATTAATTTTCGCCTGTGACAGAGTAATTGGAATTTTCAGAGAGAGTTTCTTTTAGTTTTTGGAGAACATTTGCCCAACCCTCTATTTATAAGCAGCGCAGAGTTGCCATTTGCCAACTCCAAAAACGAAAGGGCGGCACGTGGAAGATTCTTTTTTCGTAGAAAAAAATTATTAGGGGAGGGATGGGAAATTGGAAAATAATAATTTAGGTAGTTAATTAATTGAGTTATTAATTATTATTTTTAAATATCTAAAAGATTTAACTTAGCATCCGAAAACGAAATTATGATGTATATTATCTTGTGGTTAAATCCTTTTTAGGATCTCGTAAAACGAAATTATGATGTATATTATCTTGTGGTTAAATCCTTTTTAGGATCTCGTATATATATAGCGGAATTTTAGTATTTATATTCTTTTATTTTAGTTATATGATATTTATGATTGTTGAAAATTAATATAAAGCATCATGAATTTTTTATTTAATTCTTTAAATTCTAATTATATTATATAAATAAAATGGACAAAAGGAAATACTAGTATAATTATATTGACCTTATATCACTCAACGAGATAAATATTTGCATTGCATGCCATAATGCAATTTGTTATTTTCTTAATTTCTTCATTTAAGACCAAATGCATAATATTATAATATTCTTACTTGAGGGAGAAAATTCTAATTAGAGGAAAGACTAGGGATTATTATTAAAAGAAGCTGAAATTCATACTTTTTTTATGGTTCCAGAAACTAAAATAAAATTCAATTACGTTTAATATATCATATTAATAAGGGAAAATGCACATGACCTGGGGCTGGCGTCATGGCGGACGATGGTGGTAGCCGCGTACGGCGTAGCCTGATCGTAATAGTATGTCATTAAGTAATTTTTAAAAGTTATATTCAGAATTTAAATTTAAGAATTCTGAGTTATGATATGATTTCATTATTAGAATTGAAATATACTCTACTATTTATATTTACAAATTTAGTGTATGTTGTGTTAGTGTGAAAAATTGTATTAAAAAAAGAATGATAATAAAATTAAAGTTATAATGTATGTAATATTATATTTATTTAATGTCAAAAGACAAAAATGTGTGTTCTTTTAATTTTAGTATACGTGTGGTACATATAATGTGGATTAACTAATTTTTTTTGATACAAATATAATTTTGAGAGTTCGTAATTTCAATTGAGGGACCGTCTTTGATTCTTCTATATGTTTATAACAAACATACAAAGGGCAGAAAGAATAATATGGGATTTATTGGTATAAATTCGAGTCTAGTCAATCTTCAATGTTGATACAGCATAACGAAGATCGAACATAAAATCAAAATAAAAAGGAAAATAAGAAAAAGGCAGGAAAGAATAATAGATGGTTGTTGGCTACGTAATTTCGCTGGTCAAAATATCAACCCTGAATATAAAGGCTGTTTTGAAGTATATCTTATCATTGCTTAATAGTCACAAATTACTCAAATCGTGAAAGCAAACGTCTCTAATATATAGTATCCTTAAGCAGTGGCTGAGCCAAATAGGGCTGAAGGATTCATCTAAATATCCTTCTTCAGAAAATTACGCTATTTATATTGGATTATAATTATTATATTATTTTAATATTTATATCTAGCAGATATTAAATTTCTTTTAACTTTATCGTGTATTTATTTCTTTATATTTAGACCCCTTGAAAATATCTTGACTGCAACAAGGGGGCTAGGGATAAATAATGGGTGTATCTAAGGGAGAAAATAGGAGGCAAAGTTGTTATCTCTGATGACGGAAAAACAACTTGTGGTTGAAAGTTGTTGAGCATACCTAGACAATATTGTTGTTATCTGAGGCAGTTCATATTCAGTCCTACTATGCAAATATTATTTATTTTTATAATACACTTCTAACTGTTTTATTAAAATGTTTCAAAAGGGTATCACCTATTACGTAATGGCTGACACTACCCAAGCCATGAAGATTAATCAATCAGCCACCAATTTAAATAATAATAAAAAGTAGTATGTCGGAGGAAACTAATTTGGATGTTTAATTAGGGTAAAAGATGTGATTGGTACCTAATTAATTCACTACCGCAAAAA
>JAJOOS010008272.1:0-11705 GCA_029582725.1 Solanum chiquidenum | reverse complement strand
TGAACTCGAAGAAACAAATAGTTGTGCTAGTGCAAACACTAACAAACGTTACATGTTTGTTCTAGTTTAAGTGATAGTCGATGGGTTTCTACTTGGGTTGAATATGCTGGATTCCCTCTTCTCCTTCTCCCCTATTTATTTACCTTTTTATCTCTTTAAATCAACTCATAGAAAACCATTTACAAATTTCACTCCTAAAATCTTGTTACTTTCTATTATACTCCACTTCTTGTCTTATTTCTTTGTGCGTTTAAGTTTTGATACATTGTGGCACAAGTAAAACAGAAGTTGAGAATGGCGAAAATAGTACTCATATCAGGCAGAAGTGCTTCTACAAGCATCCAAGAACCTTAAATGTTTAATTCAAATTCAGTGGCGAAGAGGTTAGACTCCCAATAGTAAATATATATTTTGTTCAACTTACAAAAAGCTGGCATATCAACAATTCTAACAGGATGTAAAAATCCCAAAACTACAATCTGAAGTGTAATTTGGGTGTATTAGTAATTTAGAGGATCAATGGTTTCAAACCAATACTTATAAGATATTATTATTATCAGTATAGAATCCTCCTGTTTTTCCACCATGTAAGCCTCTGGATGACGATCGAATGATCGTCTAATAAATTTAGAGGGATCGCTTGTTGAGTGAGAATAATATGACAAATTTTGTCCAATTTTGCAAGGATCGACTTTGTTAATTGCATGCTAGATTTGTCCTTAAAAGCTATTAAATATATATTTTGTTCAACTTACAAAAAGTTGGCATATCAACAATTCTAACGGGATGTCAAAATCGCAAAAGTACAATCTAAAATGTTCCATGTAAAACAGAATGATCATCCTGTGATTCCAGATTCGACTACGAGGCACATACATTCAATGTATCTAGAAATAAAAATGCACAATTTTCTTGGGAGGATTCCTATATAATAAAGGCACAAAACAATAAGTTTTTTTTAAAATCATTTCCAGATTCTACAAATATTAAACCGTTTCGACATAGGCTTATGTAGCAAGTTAACTTAGTAGGTATATGCAGCTAGTACTAAACAAGAAGCTTATTGACATTTATTTACCAAAGGGATTTAATTTCACTCTTACAGGAAACCACATCAACTATTAGGTTTTATACACTGACAATGTAAAAGATTCTCATGCCATAAGTTCAATTAACTGACTACCGATAGGTTATTACTCTATTTTCCTAATCATAGATTTTACTTGATATGTTGATTTATCTGTAACTATAGGTCAACTTAATTAGGCAAATGGATGTTATACTTACTTTAGAATTCAGAAGATAATTAATCAACACCAACAAGTTTGATGTCAGTATGCTGGACCAAATACTTTGCTCCGTCTGAGGTGAATGCTTCTTAACCAAGATTTTAATTTGGGTGTATGAGTAATTCAATTGATTGATGGTTTCAACCAATATTTATAAGACAATATTATTCTCAGTATAGAATCCTCCTCTTTTTTCCACTATGTAAGCCTCTTGATGAAGATCGAAAGATCTTCTAATCATCTTAGAGGGATCGCTTGTTGAGTGAGAATAATGTGAAGGATTTTTCCAATTTCGTAAGGTCGGCTTTCTTGATTGTCTTCTAGACCTGTCCTTAAAAGACTATTCATTGAACCACAATCACTCACGTAAAGCACAATAAAATCAGTCAAATGAGTGGGCAAGTTACTCAATATTCAATAACACTAATTAAAGAACAAATAAATAAAAACAATGTTGGATATGTTTGAGTTCTTGAAAAGAACTTAGTAGCTGAATAATGTATAATATATTCGAGTGATTGACACAGACATAATGTATATTACCTATTTAATTTGGGAAGTTAAAGTTCATTATATTTGGAGAATTCAATAACTTGTATTACTTTTTATTTGTTTTCTTTTCCTTAAATTCACTGGTTTATACTTGAAGCTTACAAAAAAATAATTCAAAGGTACCGACAATATATAATATTATATCCTGAACATATTTAGGTGGAGAATTTTTTTCCTATTTTCTGTCTATGCCAAAAGAAACCAAGTCCAATTCAACTGGAATTTGACACACTATCTAGTCTAGCTATTTGTGTTCCTCCGCACACAAAAGTGATGTACTCAGAGAAGACAACATCACATTCTTTTTTTGGTCTCTAGAACTATGTTATCATTAAAAGAAGGTGTATCTACACAACTATCCATAAAAACCCAACACATGATTTCTGGAGGAGTCGCAGAATCGAAGTTAAAAGACTACTTTTCTTTGTTGGGCTTTTAAGGATGAACTTCAACTCTAAAACATAAATAAAGCAAGAAGAAGAAAAAAATATAAGCTGCCAGAAAGATAATCTTTCATTGAACTGAAATGGTGTTTATATACAAGAAAAATACAATAGTTGTAGCATATACTTTGCACATGTACCCATGTTAAATAAACTACTTAAAGTAACATCTAACTCCTACAAAACAACAACTAAATATAACTACTAAAAATAGCTAAAAAGCTGGAGAAAATCCAACAACATATGTTTGTCTAGTTACTACAATAACTAAGGCATTAAATCAACACTCCTCCTTGCTTCAGTTGTTGCAAATTCTAAGTCTTTCTCTGAGAAATTCAACTCTTCTCCTTGACAGAGCTTTGGTAAAAATATTTGTCAATTGAAGATCCGTCTTGCAATAATTTAACCCAACAAATCTTTCTTTTTGCGCATCTCAAAGAAATAATATTTTGATATTGAAATGCTTGGTTTTCCCTTGAAAAACATGATTATTTGAGAGAGCAATAGCTTCTGATTATCCACAAACGCCGCTATGCACTTTGCTTGCTTTAAATTCATATCAAATAGCACTTTTTAAAACCATAACGCTTGATTTGAAGCAGTTGTTGCTGCAATGAATTCAACTTGAGCCGTAGAGTATGCAACAATCTCTTGCCTTTTAGAACACCAAAGAAATAATCTTGAACCATGATTAAAACAATAGTCACAAGTGCTCTTCATTTCATCAGAATAGCCAACCTAGTCACAATCGAAATACCCCTGTAACACGAACTTCTGATTTGCAGAGACCTTGATTCCATAATTCAATGTTCCCTTAACATATCTTATCACCCTTTTAGCTTATCCAAAATGAATGACAATTGCACAATTAGTAAATTTAGATAGAAGACTTACAACATATAAATGTTGGGTCTAGTTGTTGTAAGATAAACGAGATATCAAACCAAACTCCGGTAAAGAGTTTCATCCACTTTTTAAGCTTCATTCTTTTTTTCTCAAATTCTCCTTTTGACACATTGGAGTAGTTGTCTCTTTGCAATTTTTCATTCTGAACTTTTCAAAATGTCTTTTTCATAATTCTTTTCACAGATGAACACTTCATTTTTTCCTTGCTTGATTTCCATTCCCAGAAAATACACCATTCTCCCAAATCCATCATCTCAAAAGTCTATTGCATATCATCATTAAATTTCTTAACAAGTTCATCATTGCTTCTAGTAACCAGCAGATCATTTACATATAGTGAAATAACAATAAAATTAATTTCATCACCTTTACTGTAGAGATTAACTTCACTAGGGCATTTTCTAAAATCTAGCTGCACAAAATACTCATCAATCCCGTTGAACCAATCTCGGGCCCATGCTTTAGTCCATACAAAGATTTTTGAGCTGATACACTTCATCTTCAAGCCCTTTACTACAAATTCTTTGGGTTGCTCAACAAATATTTCCTTCTCAAGAAATCCATTCAAGAATGCAGATTTAAAGTCCAATCGAAACAATTTCCAACCCTTTTATGCAGCTATAGCGAACAATAATATGGTTATTTCTAATCTAGCAACATGAGAAAATGTATCAGAAAAATCAATACCAAAAAATTATGCATACCCCTTTAAAACAAGTTTGGCTCTGTGGTTATTGATAGACCCATTTGCATTCAACATGGTTCTAAAAATCCACTTCACTCGTATGACTTTCCTGTCTTCATGTCTTTTCACAAGTTTCTAGGTTTGATTATTCTCAATCATGGTGGGTTCCTCCTTCATTGCAACTCTCCTTTTTGGATCTTTTTCTACTTCCCAAAAATTTATTAGCCCAAGGACAAGCATATTGCATCTCTGATAGATTTCAAAGAGAGGTCTTTTGCCTCTTATTGCGACATGATCCACCAATTCATCTTCTATTAGCTGGAGCATTGTACTTTGATATGGAATGAATATGTTCTGCTTCCTTCAAATTCCATTGTTCATCTTCCATAATGTCACACTCCGAAGCTACCCCCTAAGCGTAAACACGGGACCAAGGATCATGAGTGACCCCAAGCTAACCCTGAGTTGGCATATCATAAGCATACTAAGATAAATTGAAACACTAAATACTGTGCAGAAGATTAAAACCATAATTAACTGAAATGGTGAATACCCAATACTAATCTGATTAAATAAAGAGAGTGAGTTTAATAACAACTGAAAATTCAAACTCAAACTAAAGCTGAGACTGTCTATGTCTGAAATAAGCCTCTAACTTACTAGAGATGCTAGGACATGCCCCTATATAACTCTAGTAAAACTGAAAGTAAAATGAAAGAATAAAATGGAAAACATATATGTCGTCCTCGAAGAATGAGGACTCGCCACTGAAGCTGTTGAACTGGAGATCAGAAATTGATTTATGCGTGATCTGGATGCTGAGTACCTGAAACTACATCATGAAAAGATGTATCGCAAAGTATGCATCAGTACTTGGAATGTACTAAGCATGCATGATAGAATAAAGCTGAACAAATGTACATAACTGAACAAATGTACATAACTGAACAAAACATACTGAGCAATGATATAAGAGGAACATGATGAATATACTGAACATACTAAATATGAACTAAACTGAATGCATTGACCAAGTACATAACAAGTTGAACCTGAATACTGAAATATAACTTGAAACCTGGTCAATGCACTAGAATTTGACTGTGGGAGATACTAATGACTGACATAAAACCACATGAGCTAAACATGGAGTCCGATGTATATGCCTCATCGAGAGAACCCAATATATCTTTCAAAGGGTATAGAGGCATGCCATGCATGATCACTAAAACTGATGCCCACATAAGGGACTTATAAACCTACGGGGGCACGTAGTTCTGGGTCTTTGAGGGTGACTGACCCTAGTCCAACTCGGTATTAAGCCTACTCCCAACTAGAATGTGTACAATACAACAAAACTAAAATATACTGGATAACTCGATATTCTAAACTGTAAATTAAAAATGCAACATTAATGTACTGAAAATGAAAAATTCTTAACTAGAGCAGGTATATATGTATTAACTGACCTAGCAAGTGTAATTCATGAACTAAATGAATCTACACAACTAGAGTTCTAAGTTTCATGCAAGAACTAAGCAACATGGTTAGGAAAAATATAATAATATGATTCGGATTACTCTAACAGTTAAATCACAACAATTATCTGAAGTTCTGGAAACCTAGGTTTAAATAATATATATGGAATCAATATTCTGACTGAATTCTAGGGATCTAATGGGTGAAAAGAACCCAGTAGTAAAATCCCACATACCTCGTGATGAATTGTACAGAGAAATCTTTTGAGTTCGGGGCTGGAACTGATAAAAAGCTATTGCATTCTAGAAGAGGGGTTGGGTTGACTCTTTTTCCTCTTTTGCTCTGTGTTTTCTAAATTTTGGTGAATGAATCACTTAGGGTATTTTCTAATTAAGTTACTAGGCTAAAACTGACAAAAACGAAGTTGTTTAGGGTTTAAACGACGTAGTTTAGGTGTCCAAGGCATAGGGGAAAAGACCAAACGACCCCTGACTTAAAGTTGCCGAGGCCACCGACGGCCCCTGACCAACGAACCATGGACTGAACGATGGTCCGTCCTAGCTAAAAGCTCGGGGTCTGAACTACCGCCTGGACCACGAACCGTGGTCCCACCTACGGTCCATGGGTTCTGCCCTTGGTCGACCCTTAGCAGTATTTTTTTTGGGTTATGGGAGTGGGTTGCAGGTGGCTAGCCATGAACTCCACCTATGGTCCGTGGGTCACTCTAGGGTCCGTATGTCGCCTCTTTGGTGGTACCCACAACTCCTGAAACACTGCATTTTGGTCTTTCTAGGATACGGGGTTTTACATATAAAATATAGATCTCTACATATCAAGATTTTCCTTGTATGAGGTTGGAAAACCCTATAAGTCTTAGAAATAGTGCTATAACCGACAAATATTCCAGTATCCATCTTTTTATTCAACTTATCTCTTTTAGCCTGTGACACATAAGTAAAGAACAAGCATCCAAAAACTTTGAGAGTTTTCAAAAAATGGTTTACAACCATACCAAGCTTCGAATGGTGTCTTTACTTCTAATGATTTTGTCAGAAGCATGTGAAGTAAAAGATTGAGTTACGTGCAGCTTCAGCCGAAAACACTTTTGGAAGAAACTTCTTTTACAACAAAAATATAGACATCTACATTATGGTTCGATTCTTCCACTCACAAACTCTATTTTCTTTCGGAGTATATGTGTAATACCTCAGACCTCAACTCAGGAAGAACTACAGAAAATATGTGGACCACAAAGGGATTCACAGACCGCGTAGGGAACCATTTTCCGTCATCCTCACCATGGGTCACACCCTCCCAGAAGTGGTGGACCACGAGACCCTTCTCGGGATGTGGACCACCACACCGACCGTGGGGAGGCCTGTAAAGGCCAGGCAAAAACCTAGCCCAGCTCAGTCCCCAAAACCACGGACTGTGGTCCCTTTGCCAGGTCGTAGATGGGTCTGTCACCCCGAAGAGGTAGGCCCCAATCCCAAGTGAAGGACCACGGAGACCCTTAGTAGTATTTTTTTTGGGTTTTGGGAGTGGGTTGCATGTGGCTAGCCATGGACCCCACCTATGGTACGTGGGTCACTCTAGGGTACATAGGTGGTCTCTTTGGTGATACCCACAACACCTGAAACACTGCATTTTAGTCTTTCTAGGATACGGGGAGTCACATATAAAATATAGATCTCTACATATCAAGATTTTCCTTGTATGAGGTTGGTAAACCCTATAAGCCTTAGAAATAGTGCTATAACCGACAAAATATTCCAGCATCCATCTTTTTATTCAACTTATCTCTTTTAGCCTGTGACACAAAAGTAAAGCACAAACATCCAAAAACTTTGAGAGTTTTCAAAAATGGTTTACAACCATACCAAGCTTCAAATGGTGTCTTTACTTCTAATGATTTTATCAAAAGTATGTTGAGTAAAAGATTGAGTTACGTGCAGCTTCAGCCAAATACACTTTTGGAAAAAACTTCTTTTACAACAAAAATATAACCATCTCCATTATGGTTCGATTTTTCCTCTCACAAACTCTATTTTGTTTCGGAGTATATGTGTAATACCTCAGACCTCAACTCAGGGAGAACTACAGAAAATATGTGGACCATGAAGGGATCCATAGACCGTGTAGGGAACCACGGTCCGTCATCCTCACCATGGGTCACACCCTCCCAGAAGTGGTGGACCAAGAGACCCTTCACGGACTGTGGACCACCACACCGACTGTGGGGAGGCCTGTAGAGGCCAGGCAAAACCTAGCCCAGCTCAGTCCCCAGAACCACAGACTGTGGTTCCTTTTCCAGGCCGTAGATTGGTCTGTCACTCCGAAGTGGTAGGCCCCTATCCAAAGTGAAGGACCACGATGACCTTCATAATCCATGATCTTTCACACGGTCCGTGAAGTGGACCATAGAGGGAAGGGCCCAGAACCAGTAGTCACTGGCCTAAGAACCACAACCCAAACGACGTACCGTGGTCCTAGTGACGGTCTGTCATTTGTCCGTCATCCGACTCTATCAGATTTTAAGTAGGGTTGTTTTGTTTTTTTCCTATGCTTTGGACACCTAAATTATGTCGTTTAACCCCTAAACTATGTAATTTTGGTCAATTTAAGCCTAATAACCGTAACACTTTGGAAACTAGTAGGATAAATATAGCTTAACATGATGGTTAGAGTCATAAACGTACCTCCCCGTAGCTAAAAATATAGGGTTTCTATTAGAACGTCAAGGTACGACTCCCAATGACCAACCAAGGGTCCCTGAGGGTGAAAGGAACCCAGTAGTAAAATCCCACATACCTCGGGACGAATTTCAAAGAGAAATCTTTTGAGTTCGGGGATGGAACTGATAAAAACCTGTTGCATTCTTGAAAAGGGGTTGGGTCGACTCCTTTTCCTCTTTTGCTCTGTGTTTTCTAAATTTTGGTGAATGAATCTCTTAGGGTAGATTTTGATTAAGTTACTACGTTAAAACTGACCAAAACGACATTGTTTAGGGGTTCAACGACGTAGTTTAGGTGTCCAACGCATAAGGGAAAAGACCAAACGACCCCTGACTTAAAGCTGACGATTCCACCGACGGTCCCTGACCGACGAACCGTTGACTAAACGACGGTCCGTTTTAGCTAAAAGCTCGGGGTCTGAACCACGGCCTGGACCACGAACCGTGGTCCTATCTACGGTCCATGGGTTCTGCCGTTGGTCGACCCTTAGCAGTTTTTTTTTTGGGTTCTGGGAGTGGGTTGCAGGTGGCTAGCCATGGACCACACCTATGGTCCGTGGGTCATTCTAGGGTCCGTAGGTGGCCTCTTTGGTGGTACCCACAACTCCTAAAACACTGCATTTTGGTCTTTCTAGGATACGGGGTGTTACATATAAAATATAAATCTCTACATATCAAGATTTTCCTTGTATGAGGTTGGAAAACCCTATAAGCATTAGAAATAGTGCTATAACCGAAAAATATTCCATCTTCCATCTTTTTATTCAACTAATCTCTTTTAGCCTGTGCCACATAAGTATAGCACAAGCATCCAAAAACTTTGAGAGCTTTCAAAAATGGTTTACAACCATACAAGCTTCAAATGGTGTCTTTACTTCTAATGATTTGGTCAGAAGCATGTTCAGTAAAAGATTGAGGTAGGTGCAGCTTCAGCCGAATACACTTTTGGAAAAAACTTCTTTTACAACAAAAATATAGACATCTCCATTATGGTTCGATTCTTCCTCTCACAAACTATTTTTTCTTTCGGAGTATATGTGTAGTACCTCAGACCTCAACTCAGGGAGAACTACAGAAAATATGTGGACCACGAAGGGATCCACAAATCATGTAGGGAACCATGGTCCGTCATCCTCACCATGAGTCACACCCTCTAAGAAGTGGTGGACCACGAGACCCTTCACGGGATGTGGACCACGAGACCTTTCACGGGATGTGGACCACCACACCGACCGTGGGGAGGCCTGTAGAGGCCAGGCAAAACCTAGCCCAGCTCAGTCCCCAAAACCACGTACTGTTCTCCCTTTGCCAGGTCGTAGATGGGTCTGTCACCCCGAAGAGGTAGGCCCCAATCCCAAGTGAAGGACCACGGAGACCTTCACATTCCGTGATCTTTCACAGGGTCCGTGAAGTGGACCATAGAGGGAAGGGCCTAGAACAAGTAGTCACTGGCCTAAGAACCACAACCCAAACGACGTACCGTGGTCCTAGTGACGGTCTGTCATTTGTCCGTCATCCGACTCTATCAGATTTTAAGTAGGGTTGTTTTGTTTTTTTCCTATGCTTTGGACACCTAAATTATGTCATTTAACCCCTAAACAATGTAATTTTGGTCAATTTAAGCCTAATAACCGTAACACTTTGGAAACTAGTAGGATAAATATAGCTTAACATGATGGTTAGAGTCATAGACGTACCTCCCCGTAGCTAAAAATATAGGGTTTCTATTAGAACGTCAACTACGACTACCAAGGACTAACCAAGGGTCCCTGAGGGTGAAAGGAACCCAGTAGTAAAATCCCACTTACCTGATGATGAATTTCATAGAGAAATCTTTCGAATTCAGTGCTGGAACTGATAAAAACCTGTTGCATTCTAGAACAGGGGTTGGGTCGATTCTTTTTCCTCTTTTGCTCTGTGTTTTCTTAATTTTGGTGAATGAATAACTGAGGGTAGATTATGATTAAGTTACTAGGTTAAACCTGACCAAAACGACGTTGTTTAGGGATTAAACGATGTAGTTTAGGTCTCCAAGGCACAGGGGAAAATAACAAACGACCCCTGACTTAAAGATGCCGAAGCCACCGACGGCCACTGACCGACGAATCGTGGACTGAACGACGGTCCGTTCTAGCTAAAAGCTCGAGGTCTGAACCACGGCCTGGACCACGAACCGTGGTCCTATCTACGGTCCATTGGTTCTGCCGTTGGTCGACCCTTAGAGGTATATTTTTTGGGTTCTGGGAGTGGGGTGCAGGTGGCTAGCCATGGACCACACCTATGGTCCGTGGGTCACTCTATGTTCCGTAGGTGGCCTCTTTGGTGGTACCCGCAACTTCTAAAACACTGCATTTTGGTCTTTCTAGGATACAAAGTGTTACATATAAAATATAGATCTCTATTTATCAAGACTTTCCTTGTATGAGGTTGGAAAACCCTGTAAGCCTTAGAAATAGTGCTATAACTGACAAATATTCCAGCTTCAATATTTTTATTCAACTTATCTCTTTTAGCCTGTGACACATAAGTAAAGCACAAGCATCCAAAAACTATGAGAGTTTTCAAAAATGGTTTACAACCATACCAAGCTTCGAATGGTGTCTTTACTTATGATGATTTTGTTAGAAGCATGTTGAGTAAAAGATTGAGTTACGTGCAGCTTCAGCAAAATACAGTTTTGGAAAAAACTTATTTTACAACAAAAATATAGCCATCTCCATTATGGTTCGATTCTTCCTCTCACAAACTCTGTTTTGTTTCAGAGTATATGTGTAATACCTCAGACCTCAACTCAGGGAGAACTACAGAAAATATGTGCACCACGAAGGGATCCACAGATCGTGTAGGGAACCATGGTCCGTCATTCTCAATATGGGTCAGACCCTCCCAGAAGTTGTGGACCACGAGACCCTTCACGGGCTGTGGACCACCACACCGACCGTGGGGAGGCCTGTAAAGGCCAGGCAAAACCTAACCCAGCTCAGTCCCCAGAATCACAGACTACGGTCCGTTTGCCAGGCCGTAGATGGGTCAGTCACCCCGAAGAGGTATGCCCCTATCCCAAGTGAAGGACCACGGTGACCTTCACATTCCGTGATCTTTCACACGGTTCGTGAAGTGGACCATAGAGGGAATTTCCTAGAACCAGTACTCACTGGCCTAAGAACTAGTACTCAAACGACGTACCGTGGTCCTAGTAACGGTCGGTCATTCGTCTGTCATCCGATTCTATCTAATTTTAAGTAAGGTTGTTTTGGTCTTTTCCTATGCGTTGGACACCTAAATTATGTCGTTTAACCCCTAAACTATGTAATTTTGGTCAATTTAAGCCTAATAACCGTAACACTTTGGAAACTAGTAGGATAAATATAGCTTAACATGATGGTTAGAGTCATAAACGTACCTCCCCGTAGCTAAAAATATAGGGTTTATATTAGAACGTCAAGGTACGACTCCCAAGGACTAACCAAGGGTCCCTGAGGGTGAAAGGAACCCAGTAGTAAAATCCCACATACCTCGTGATGAATTTCATAGAGAAATCTTTCGAATTCGGGGCTGGAACTGATAAAAACCTGTTGCATTCTTGAACAGGGGTTGGGTCGACTTTTTTTCTTCTT
>JAJOOS010008271.1:0-11868 GCA_029582725.1 Solanum chiquidenum | reverse complement strand
AATTAAAGATGTTTCCGAAGCACATTTTTAACAACTTTTTGGGTCAAATTCAAATATAATCATTTCATTAGTTCTCGACTCCAAACTCACATGTGAGGCTCTAGTTTTACTCTATCATTTTCCGAGTCGTTACGGCTGCTCTCCTCTTATACGCCTCATCCCGTGTGAACTCAGCCTCTATGCACCGGATATCAGTGGAGGATGTGGGTGTGACCTCAATGTCCCTCTTCTCATCATGAGAAACTCTAGCCCATTGACATAGATCTGTAGTAAGCACTGGGAATGGCAGGGACGTCTTGCGCACTTTGTCACTGAAGGCCATCTCCTGCTCAATAATCAGTCCCAAGTTGAGCCGCTTTTTGGAGATGATGGATTGAAGACAGGCCACCTTTGGGTGGCGGAGGATGGACTCATTCTGCGAAGGCATGATGGAGTTACTAATGAACCCGAACCAATACCGAGCGGCGATGTTCAAGTCCTTCTTCTCAATGGGAGTTCCTACGTCAATATACCTCGAGGTGGTATCAAAAATGAGTTGAGCTAGCCAGCCCTTTAGGTCATCCAGGATTTGTGTTGTAGTCAGGCCCTCATACTCATGCTCGAATCCTGTAACTCTGTCAAGTGCAACTTTGATATGATCGTTGTTGCATCCGACTGTCTTCCCTCGAACTACCACAGACTCTACCAGTCTAAACGTGTTGGCCTTGTTTTTTCTCTGGGGTACTAGGTCACCGTATGTAGTGTAGAACTCATGGACCTATGTGGGGATGTATGGGCCACGGGGCCTGGTGAATAAGTCGAACCTAGGGTACCAAAGTGTGTCCCACAGAAGAGGGTACCTTTCCACTACACCATCTGTGGACAACCTCTTCTCTTTAAGAATGGTCCTCAGTCCCTCGGCCTTTAGCCTGTTGAGTAGCCGGGGAGGATCACCTTGAACAGGTGGTGCTGGAACCACCATCTGTGCTGGAGCTGGCACTGTATCAACAGTAGGAGGGGTAGACTCCTAGATCCTAGACGGATCTTAATGAACTCTGGAACGAATCTCAGCTCGCTGGGTCTGAAGTGGCTGGTCATCCTCAGGATCGGAGAATGAGGTCTGAGAATGGAAAGAATCCCCATCACTGTCGGAGTTGTGCTCCGGTCTCTCGGCTACTGGCGCTTTACCCTTGCCCTTGCCTCTCTACGGAGGTCCTTTCTTTCCCTTTTTAGAAGGAGTAGCTGCTCCCTCATTAATAATGTTGCACCGTGCTCGTTTGTGAGGCGACTTTCCACTCTCGTACTAATTGGTCATAGCTTATCTGCAAAGCACATCGGAAGGAGTTAGAAATAATTCAAGAAAAAATGTAGAATTCAAAGTGCAGATAGACTTGTCGAACCAATTGGCAAATCACTGAGTCACTTTGGCTAGCTAGATCGGGCTCGCCGAAAGGATTGGCCTAAAAACTTTCTAGAAAAATGGTAAGTCGGTCACATTCAGGGCCCTTCGGCGAATCACCGACATCACTCGGCGAACTCAGACTAGCCCACCGAATTTTATAGCATGTTTTAGGGGTTAGGGGTGCAGAAAGGGAGATCATGGGAACCTTTCGGTGAGTCACCGAGTTAACTCGGTGAGCTCAGGCTTCCTGCCGAAAGTTACAAACTCTAACTCAGCCAAATCATAAAATTAAAGGCGATGAAGGGGGACGTTGGTGAACCGCTGAATGGTTCGGCGAGCTCGACTCAGCTAACCAAATGACCCAACGTGCTAAATTTCAACCCTGTTTCGAAAATTCAAACCCACAGCCCCCAAAATAAAAATCAAACTACACACTGATGCAATTAAAACCACACCCAATCGACCCATGCCTTCGGGGTACTCAGACTTCCCCTAATTTGGCCAAAATTGGCCATTTGATGATTTTTGCTCTTAAGAATGACAAAAAATGCTCCATCATTGGGCAAAGTAGGTCATTTAATGCAATTGGGGGTTGCTCAGACTTTACCCCGCTAGACCCAATACAATCTAATTACAACCCAACAATTTATGATCAATTTAAATGCACAAAACTCGGGAAATAAACAATTTAAGCAATCAAGTGCAATTACGAAACAAAAATAGGCAAACTAACACATCAATTACAATTTCAACACAGGCCTAGCACACAACAACATAATATTACCAAGTGCATTTGAGTTCAACCACTAATCAAGAGTTTAGGGTTCGGAAAATCAACCTTTAAGCCGAATAAAGAGTTTGAAATGCTAGGCGGCAATGTAATCCAAATCTGAGTATGAAATCAAGACAAAAAGCAACAAAAATGGGGAAATATGCAAAATATAGAGTGTGGGTGAAAGTGTACGAGGTTAAAATGAGGGAATATGAAAGATTTTAAAAGTTTAAACCGTTTGGCCTTTTAAAACCTTTCAGTTCGCGGCCCTTTCGGCAGTATTAGTCGACCACACCAAACCACTCGGCGATCCACCGAGTGGTGACTTACCACGCCAAGTTTTATAGGATCTCTAGTTAATTTGGGGGTCCAAACGACAGACAAAATCAGGCTCTCTGACCTGTTTGGCGAGTCATCGATTCATCCATAGGCCCACTTAGTTTTACAAACTCCCACATGCTAGTTTTGTGAGTCCAATGGTGGTCCAAGTCGGGCTCGCCGACCTCTTCGGTGAGTCACCGACTAGACTCTTCGCTCTCCAACTTGCACCTCTTCAAATACATTCCACTTTACAACCTACACCATCAACACCCATTATTAAAAACCAAACACAAAGCATTAAAAACTTGGGTTGTGTAACACCCCGACTTTTCTAAACGTCTAAATTAATTCGTACATTCGTGGAAAGACAAAGAGGGTGAGTAATAAATTAAAAATGATATGGTATGTCATATTTTAAGTGTTCAAAGGTTGTATCTCAAGTTTTGAAGTTAAGCAAGTGGCAAAATAAAAGTCGGCGAAAGTTTTCGTAAGTTCCTTTTTAAAGATTTCTCTGAAATTTGGGTCAAATGTATTGGATGTTTTCTCCCAGTATATAAAGAGTTAGAAGGCCTATTACCCATTAAATCAAAGGCCTACGAGTCTATTTTGCAACGCATAAAACCCCGTATCAAACCGACATCAGAGTAAAATGTTATGAGGGTTTTACTAGGGACTGCCGGGGCAGAATCCGGGTTGGGTGAAAAATATGGTATGTCGGTTTGTTTAACGTTTTAAGCCATGAAAACATTCCATTTCAGTCCAAACCAGAGATAAAGCTTAAGAGAGAGTTCCTATGGAGTTCTAGCATTATGAAGGTTAGTTTTTGATGATTTCTACCATTAAACATTGCCCCCGTGCCTAGAAACGCAATCCCTACACGTGGCAATCATTTTTCCCTTCTATTAGCTGCGTTTGGAGCTGGATTTTGAAGATATAAATTGTAGTTATTGGTGTTTCTTCAAGGTTTTAACTTGGTTAACTAAGGTAATCATCTCGGAACTCTTTCTTGATTGTTTTTATGAATTTGTACGGACGTTTCGACAAGTTGGGGCAATATGGAAAATCTGCCGATTTAAGATTAATTATGAACTGTTTATAGGTGCGTACCAGTTGTGTATATATAGTGTTTGCGAAGCTTAGGACAAAAGGAACAACTTTCGTGAAGGAACTACGGCTTTTCGAGCGTTCATTGGAAAGGTATGTTAAGGTTATTCCCTTCGTTGACATGTTTCCTTAGAGGTAGTTTACGTTGGTGATCTTGTAGATGTAATTGTGAGTGGTTGGCTGATTGAGTGGTTACAAATCCTCATTTTAGGGACTCATAATCTGTTAAGAACGACCCTAAGTTAGGAACGACTTGGAGATTATTCATATATATTGTTTATAGCTAAATTGCTCGCCTTTAGCCTATTCAATTATTTGTTGTCGCCCTTGGGGCTATTGTGGTTAGTTGTTGAGGAATGAACTGCCTATGGGGGATATGATGTTGTCTAATAGGACTATGTTATTTCCAAAGAGGGATATGTGTTGCCTACGGGGCTATTTTGACGCCAAAGAGGGAAATGTGTTGCCTACAGGGCTATGTTGATGCAAAAGAGGGCTATGTGCTGCCCAGAGAGCTATGATGTTGCCTAAGAGGGCTATGTGCTGCCTACGGGGCTATAGCGTTGCCAAAAAGGGCTAAGTGACTTCTTACAAACACAAGGGGCTACCGATAAGGTTATGTAGATTGATTTGGCACCTTCTGGGCTTATGGGGGCCTAAGTAGGTGGTATGTTGTTTGTACCTACCGGGCTTATGGGGGCTTGGTTAGGTAGATATTTGATCATTATTGTGTTTTATTAGATTCAGTAGTGGGTTGGAATGCTTATCTAAATTTGATATCCTAACCTGATTGCTTTTGGTATATTATGATACTTGCTCATTTAGTCTACAACCTTGCATACTCTGTACATTATTTTGTACTGACGCCCCATTGCCTGGGGGCACTGCATTCATGCATGCAGGTCCTAACAGACATCCGAGTAGACCTCCTCAGCAGCAGGATTGACTTCTATACGGTTGGCTAGCCCTTTCCTTCGGAGCTGCCAGAGTGTGGAGGTTTGTTAGCTTTTGTTGTATATATTTTTATGGGTAGGCTGGGGCCCTGTCCCACCAATCTTTACAACTCTTAGAGGCTTGCAGACTATTTAGTGGGGTGTATAGCTACGTTATGGTCATACTGGCCTATGTGGTTGGTTTGCTGAAACTTGTGAGATGTTTCATGTATTGTATTGATATATATCTGCTTTTAGTTTTGGTATAGATATCATGGTGGCCTCGACGGCCAAATCAGGACTTCTGTGCTAGTTCGCTATTTATTTGTATGATCTCTTGGGAGTAGCTGTTTCTTTTATCGATCAGTTGGCAGGGGCCTTGCCGGCCGATGTCTTAATTTTAAGTCGAGATATACTTGTTTGATTTCTTGATTGTGTGTGGCTACCATGCACTAGTAGCAAATGGTTCAGCAGGGTAGGCTCGGGCCTGAGTTTTGGCATTAGGAACCAGTTGCGCCCTTGAGTTTGGGGTGTGACAAACCTGTTATCAGAGCAACATCGTATCCTAGTGAGTCTGCAAGCCGTGTCTAGTAGAGTCTTGTTTATAAATTTGTTGTGCACCACATTCGATAAGAAAGAAGCTACTGGGCATGTTAGAATGACTATCCTTATTTTGCTCACTTCGTGCTATAGAGGGATGTTTTAAGGGTTGAGGTTTCTAGCTTATAATTGATATTTGTATGCAGATAGAGATGGATAACACCAGACAGACCACAACTAGCCAGGAACTAGATACACCTGCAGGCGAGGGTACTGGCAAGGTACCACAGGTTGAGGCAGCCCATTGTGAGACCCAAGGGGAGACATCTCTGCAGCCCCCTATAGCTTCTCCACTGCTTTAGGAGCCTCCGAGGGCTACAATACTTTTGGCTCCACCAGCAGTATCACCCCTAGTTCCTCCTATTCCATCTGATCATGATTTCAAGAGTGCAGTATATATGCTAGCACAGTTATTAGCCGCACAACGCCAGCCAGTTGTGCCAGATGTTGCCGGACCTTCTGAAGGGCCCGAAAGTTCGAGAGTTCGTGAATATATTGCCTTGAATCCTCCACAGTTTACTGGGACAAACCCCAGAGAAGACCCTCAACACTTTGTTGATCAGATTCATAGGATCTTCAGAGTCATGCATGCCTCAGCTACTGAGTCAGTTGAGTTAGTAGCATTTGATTGCGTGATGTTGTAGTATTTTGGTACGAAAGCTGGGAGAGATCTAGGGGAAAAGATGCATGTCTACCAACTTGGGATAGCTTTGCAGAAACTTTCATAGATCATTATTTACCTCGGGATATTAGGGATGGTCGGGTGGACCAGTTTCTGAACCTTCATCAGGGCAGCATGAGTGTCCGAGAGTACGGGCTAAGATTTGATTCATTGGCTAGATATGCACCAGCATTTGTTGATACGATGCATGACAGGGTAAATAGATTTGTGGGAGGGCTTGACTCAGACTATATCGACGCATGTTCTACCGCTGCACTAAACGATAATATGGATATCTCGCAAATTCAGGCATTTGCACAAGGCATAGAGGATCACCGACATTTATAGTATATAAGTGAGAGGATCGAGAGAGAGAGACAGAAGAGGGCCAGTCCCGCTAGTTCACCGGGAGATTTTTAGGGTGGTCCCAGACCTCGATATTTTATTAGGACACCTAAACCTCCACCACAGCAGTTCCAGGGTAGTAGATTTGATCGTCAAGGACAGTCAGGCCCAGGTGAGAATTCACGAGCATCAGGCTCTCACCAGCAGAGGGGTTTAGGCCAGGCTAGAACAACCGCGCCGTATTGTGCAACTTGTGGTAGGATACATTTCGGGAGGTGAAAACAGGGTTCCACAGGTTGTTATTTTTGTGGACAGGAGGGGCATGGATGGAGAAACTGCCCGACCATAGCTCAGGGTGGTATAGGTCAGTCGGCAGGTCAGCAGTAGGTTCCTCCTCATCCGCACAGTGTACAGGGCGTGGACCCCAAACTTCTGCACGAAGAGGTAGAGGCGGAGGCGGAGAGGGAGCATCTAGTTCTGGTAGTGGACAGAACCGTACATATTCACTAGCCGGCCAATAGGACTCAGAGTCATCACAGATGTTGTGGCAGGTACATTGATTGTTTTCTCCCATTATGTTTATGCTTTGATAGATCCTGGATCTACTCTGTCTTATGTTACTCCATTTATTGCGAGGAAGCTATGTATAGTAGCAGAGTCATTAGATCGACCCATTCTTGTATCTATACCAGTTGGTGAGTTTATTGTTGCCAAAAGAGTCTATCGTGGTTCCACGGTAGAAATTATCGACCGTCAGACCTCTGTAGATCTCGTAAAGTTAGAGATGGTCTATTTCGACGTCATTATGGGTATGGACTGGTTAGCGTCCTCTTATGCTAATGTTGAGTGCCGGACAAAGATTGTTAGATTCCACTTTCCAGGAGAGGAAGTTTGGGAATGGAAAGGCGACACAGCAACGCCAAAAGGTAGGTTTATTTCCTATCTTAAGGCGAGGAGGATGATCACTAAGGGTTGTATTTATCATCTTATTCGCGTTCATGATATAGAAGCAGAACCACCGACTCTTCAGTCTATTCCAGTAGTTAATGAGTTTCAAGATGTATTTCCAGACGAGCTTCCTGGTATACCTCCAGAATGGGAAATTGATTTTACTATCAATATGCTACCAGGTACAAAACCCATATCTATCCCTCCTTATAGAATGGCTCCTGCTTAGCTGAAGGAGTTGAAGGATCAGTTGAAAGACTTGCTGGATAAAGGCTTTATCAGGCCTAGTGCTTCACCATGGGGTGCGCCAGTGTTATTCGTAAGAAATAAAGATGGCTCACTAAGATTGTGTATCGATTATTGACAGCTGAATAAAGAGACTATAAAGAATAAGTATCGCCTTCCGAGGATTGATGACTTGTTTAATCAGTTACAAGGTGCTAAGTTCTTCTCAAAGATTGATTTAAGATCAGGGTACCAACAGATACGAGTTTGGGAGAAAGACATTCCAAAGAAATCTTTTAGAACCAGATATGGACACTTTGAGTTCTTGGTAATGTCTTTTGGATTAACTAATGCCCCAGCAGTGCTCATGGACCTGATGAATAGTATATTCAAGACGTATCTAGACTTGTTTGTGATTGTATTTATTGATGATATTTTGGTGTATTCACGTTCAAAAGTTGAGCATGAAAATCATCTACGAGCAGTCCTTCAGGTTCTTCAAGACCGAGAACTTTATGCAAAGTTTTCCAAGTGTGAGTTCTGGTTGAACTCTGTAGCTTTATTAGGCTATATTGTATCAGATGCAGGCATTGCGGTTGATACACAAAAGATTGAGGCCGTAAAGGCCTGGTCCAGACCCATGACTCCGACTGAGGTTCGTAGTTTCTTGGGGTTAACTGGGTACTATAGACGGTTTGTAGAGGGGTTTTCTTCAATTTCAGCCCCATTAACGAAGCTGACTCAAAAATAAGCTAGGTTCCAGTGGACTGATACTTGCAGGCATAGTTTCGAGGAGCTGAAGGACAGGTTAACATCAGCACCGGTTTTTACATTAACAGACGGTTCAAAAGGCAATGTGGTGTATTGTGATGCTTCTGGTGTTGGGTTGGGATGTGTTCTAATGCAACATGGTAAGTTTATCGCATATGCTTCAAGGCGGTTGAGGAAGCATGAGAAGAACTATCTGACCCACGATTTAGAGTTGGCTGCAGTTGTGCATGCATTAAAGATCTGGAGACACTATTTATATGGCGTTCATGTTGACATCTTCACAGATCATAAAAGCCTTCAATATATCTTTAAACAAAAGGAGTTAAATCTGCGACAACGTCGATGGCTTGAGTTACTGAAAGACTATGACGTGGATATTTTATATCATCCAGGAAAGGCGAATGTGGTAGCCGATGCCCTCAGTCGAAAATCTATGGGTAATTTATCTCACTTAGGTGTTGAGAAGCGGGAGCTAGCGCGAGAGCTTCATCAGTTAGCTAGCTTAGAAGTCAGATTGTTAAAGACAGACGATAGTGGGGTCCCAATTCAGGATACAACCGTATCATCTCTAGTTGTAGAAGTAAAATCACGACAACAAGAGGATCCTAGTTTAGAGAAGCTTATATCTAAGACTCAGGATCAACAATATTTAGCATTTGATATAGCAGAAGATGGAGTCCTCAGATATAGCGGTCGATTGTGTGTTTCAAATGTTGCAAGGCTTCAACATCAAATTATAGAAGAGGCACATCATTCCCGTTATTCCATTCACCCTGGTTCGACGAAGATGTACCATGATATTAAGGAGATCTATTGGTGGCAGGGGATGAAGAAGGACGTTGTTGAGTTTGTGGCACAGTGTCCTAACTGCCAACAAGTGAAGGTTGAGCACCAAAAGCCCGCTGGGCTAGCTCAGGAGATAGTCATTCCTTTATGGAAGTGGGAAGCAATTAATATGGATTTTATTACAGGGTTACCTCGATCGTGTCGCAAGTTTGACTCTATTTGGGTAATTGTTGATAGACTAACCAAATCAGCCCACTTCTTACCAGTCAGGGCTACTTTTACTGCCGAAGACTATGCAGGGCTCTATATTAGGGAGATTGTTAGGCTGCACGGTATCCCAGTATCTATTATCTATGAAAGAGGAGCACAATTCACCGCCAACTTTAGGAAGTCGTTCCAAAAAGGACTGGGGACACAAGTTAATCTTAGTACAACCTTTCACCCTCAGACAGATGGTCAGGCTGAGCGTATAATTTTGACACTCGAGGATATGTTACGAGCGTGCGCTCTAGACTTCAAAGGAAGTTGGGATGACCACTTGCCTCTTATTGAGTTCGCATACAATAATAGTTATCATTCCAGCATCGGGATGGCACCTTATGAAACTTTGTATGGGCGATAATGTAGGTCCTCCATTGGATGGTTCTAGGTAGGTGAGTCAGGGTTGATTGGACCCGACTTAGTACAACAGACAGAGTAGAAGGTTAAGCTCATTCGGGAGAGGTTGCTAACAGCTCAAAGCCGACAGAAGTCATACTCAGATTTGCGACGAAGGGACTTAGAATTCTGTGTTGATGACTGGGTATTCTTAAAAGTCTCACCTATGAAGGGTGCTATGAGATTTGGCAAAAAAGGCAAGCTTAGTCTAAGATTCATTGGGCCATATCGGATCCTCCGTAGGGTAGGACGAGTGTCTTATGAGTTAGAATTGCCTTCGGGGCTAGAATCTGTTCATCCAATTTTCCATGTATCGCTGGTATGGAAGTGCGTAGGAGACCCTTATCGGGTTGTCCCAGTTGAGGATGTTCAGATAACAGAGGATTTATCCTACGAGGAAACTCCAGTTGCTACATTAGATCAACAAGTCCGTAAATTGAGGACCAAAGAGGTGACTTCGGTTAAAGTATTATGGAGAAACAAGAATAGAGAAGAGGTGACCTGGGAAGCTGAGGATGACACGAGGTCCAAATATCCTCACTTGTTTCATACCCCAGGGTGATGGCATATCAGTTTATATTAGTGCAGTGGGGTAAGATACCTATCAAAAAATTTATATTATTATTTATTATTATGGTTGTCGTTGTTGTAATTTTTCTCGCACTTTTATTGCGGAGCTATAGTGCTTAGATATTTATATCATCATGTGAGACGCCTCGGTTACAAATTACGCGTTTCAGGTTCTGGATAGTCACTTTCACAAAGGATGCTATGTCTAAACTTTGGCAACTCCTAAGTACATAACCGTGTGACTCAGATTTTTTCATTCGAGGACGAATGTTTCTAAGGGGAGAAGAATGTAACACCCCGACTTTTCTAAACGTCTAAATTAATTCGTACATTCCTGGAAAGACAAAGAGGGTGAGTAATAAATTAAAAATGATATGGTATGTCATATTTTAAGTGTTGAAGGGTTGTATCTCGAGTTTTGAAGTTAAACAAGTGGCAAAATAAAAGTTGGCGAAAGTTTTCGTAAGTTCCATTCTAAAGATTTCTCAGAAATTTGGGTCAAATGTATTGGATGTTTTCTCACAGTATATAAAGAGTTAGAAGGCCTATTATCCATTAAATAGAAGGCCTACAAGTCTAGTTTGCAACGCACAACACCCCGTATCAAACCGATATCAGAGTAAAACGTTATGAGGGTTTTACTAGGGACTGCCGGGTCAGAATTCGGGTCGGGTGAAAATATGGTATGTCGGTTTGTTTAACGTTTTAAGCCATGAAAACATTCCATTTTAGTTCCAAACCAGAGATAAAGCTTAAGAGAGAGTTCCTATGGAGTTCTAGCATTATGAAGGTTAGTTTTTGACGATTTCTACCATTAAACCTTGCCCCCGTGCCTAGAAACGCAATCCCTACACGTGGCAATCATTTTTCCCTTCTATTGGCTGCATTTGGAACTGGTTTTTGAAGATATAAATTTGTAATTATTGGTGTTTCTTCAAGGTTTTAACTTGGTTAACTAAGGTAATCATCTCGGGACTCTTTTATTATTGTTTTTATGAATTTCTACGGACGTTTCGACAAGTTGGGGCAATATGGCAAATCTGCCGATATAAGATTAATTATAAACTGTTTGTAGGTGCGTACCAGTTGTGTATATATAGTGTTTGCGAAGCTTAGGACATAAGGAACAACTTTCGTGAAGGAACTACAGCCTTTCAAGCGTTCATTTGAAAGGTATGTTAAGGTTATTCCCTTCGTTGACATGTTTCCTTAGAGGTAGATTACGTTGGTGATCTTGTAGATGTAATTGTGAGTGGTTGGATGATTGGGTGGTTACAAACCCTCATTTTAGGGAGTCATAATCTGTGAAGAACGACCATAAGTTAGGAACGTATTGGAGATTATTCATAAATATTGTTTATAGCTAAATTGATCGCCTTTAGCCTATTCAATTATTTGTTGTCACCCTTGGGGCTATTGTGGTTAGTTGTTGAGCAATGAACTGCCTATGGGGGATATGTTGTTGTCTAATAGGACTATGTTATTTCCAAAGAGGGATATGTGTTGCTTACGGGGCTATTTTGACGCCAAAGAGGGCAATGTGTTGCCTACAGGGCTATGTTGATGCAAAAGAGGGTTATGTGCAGCCCAGAGATCTATGATGTTGCCTAAGAGGGCTATGTGCTGCCTACGGGGCTATATCGTTGCCAAAAAGGGCTATGTGACTTCTTACAAAGACAAGGGGCTATCGATAAGGTTATGTAGATTGATTTGGCACCTTCTGGGCTTATGGGGGCCTACGTAGGTGGTATGTTGTTTGTACCTACCGGGCTTATGGGGGCTTGGTTAGGTTGAT